>WAAB01005056.1:5253-32319 GCA_013389865.1 Piaya cayana
GTAGCAGAATGCTGTGAGAAACTGTGTCAAAGGCTTTGCTGAAGTCCAACAAGACCACATCCACATTCTTTCCCTCATCCAGCAGTTGAGTCACTTTGTCATAGAAGGCGATCAGGTTAGTTTGGCAGGACCTGCCTTTTGTAAACCCATTTTGACTAGGTCTGATCACCCAGTTCTCTTGCATGTGCTTCATGATAGCACTCAGGATCACCTGTCCCATGACTTTCCCTGGCACTGAGGTCAGACTGACAGGCCTGTAGTTCCCTGGATCCTCCCTGCGACCCTTCTTGTAGATGGGCACAACATCAGGCAGCCTGTTCCAGTGGAGCTTCCCCAGTCTTCCAGGACTGTTGGAAGATGATGGAGAGTCCACAGCCTCTCTAGGAAATCTATTACAGTGTTTAACCACCCTCACAATGATACATTTTTTTCTTCTGCTTCAATAGATTTTCTCATACTTTTATTTGTGCTTATTTGCTTATTTCCTCTCATTCTGTTACTGGACATCATGGAGGAGAGTTTGACTCCAATTTCTCTACTTGCTTCCAGTCAGGTACTTACGGATAATTACATCCCCTTAGTTTTCTCTTCTCCAATCTGAAAGGCCCATCTCTCTCAGGGTGTTCTAATGTGAAAGGTACTCCAGTTCCTTAATCATCTTCATAGCAATTACTGAGCATGTTCGAGTTATTCCACATCTGTTTTGTGCTGAGAAACCCAGAACAGGACACAGCACACCAGATGTGGCAGCAGCAGAAATGAGCAAAGAGGAAAGATCACTTCCTCTGACCAATGTAATGGAGGAGGTTGTTGGCCTTTCTGTCTGCAAGGGTGCGTTGCTGACCAATGGTTACCTTGGTGTCCACCAGGATGCTGTGGTCCTTTTGTGCAAAGCTGCTTTCTAGCTGCGTGGCCTCTAGTATATACTGGTGCCTGGGGTTGTTCCTTCCAAGATGCAAGAAGTGGCATTTCCCTTTGCTGAACTTAATGAGGTTCCTTCTGGCCTATTTCTCCAGCCTGCTGAGGTCCTCTGAAGAGCAGTACAAAAATGGCAACTACCCCGCAGTTGTCTGTAAACTTGCTAAGGATATACCCAGACTCATTGCTAACACATTAATGAAGATGATCATTACTGGCTGCCATAGGTCATAGAATGACCTGAGCTGGAGTGGTCCCACAATGATTATCTAGTCCAACTCCTATCCCTACACAGGACAACCCAAAAATTCACACCAGTTGTCTAGGAGCATTGTCCAAATGCTTCTTGAATATTTTCAGGCTTGGTATCATGACTGCTCCTCTGGAAAGCCTGCTCTACTGCTCCACTGCCTCCCACATTCATTTCTTCTATGCATTTCTGTAATGATAAAATATTTTCACTTGGCATCAACCAAGGAGAGACCTGACACCATCAGCAGTGCTCAGAAACTCCTCAGAGCAATTCAGAAAGTTGCACAGGCACCTGGTTTGCAAGAGAGTTGGAACTGTATCAACATGTTTAGATTCCCTTGTTCTCTAAGTATTTTATATAAATAATGTATATTATCTACATTCCAAAAAGGTACAGTGCACAATTTCAGTGTCATAAAAGGGATTTATATAACTACTTTTATATTTTCTTCCCACCTTATCTGCCTTCCCTCACTGCACAATGACAAAGTAAGATACAAAGCAGACACTCAGTACAGGTCATGAAGTCTGGGGGATTTCATCTTTGTTTAAAGATATAACCATTAAAATGCAGTGCAACATAATTGATCTATGTAGGTTTATCCTTAGTACTTCTTTTGAAAACATTCAAATTTGACTCATTGTCATCATTTGACAATTATTTGGAATACAAAACAGCAAAAGGAAATGCATTTGGACAAATATAGAAAAAAATAGTTAATATGGAAATGAGCCTGTCCCAAGCGGAAAAAATTCTCATTTGCATTCAGATTCTGTTTCTGCTGCTTCTTCTTTTGTTTTCAAACTGACTAATGTTCTTTTCCTCCTCCCCAGCCCTTTCAGGATCTCATTAGAAGGTGCAGAAATGAAGCATGAATTGCCCCATGACCTTCTTTGCTTTGGGGGTCACATGCAGAACACAATTCAATTTGGCATGCTGGCATATTTTATCAGGGTTTTTTTTTTCATCAGAAAGGCATAGAACCATATAGAGCGACCCAAAACACTGATGGTGCAATACGCATGCCATTACTCCCAGAAATAGATTCCAGTGGCACACAGATTGCTGTATAACATGATTTTCCTCCACCAAAAAGGTTTTTGAGCAGTAAATGGCTTTATCATAGACATGAGTCCACATATTGCATTTCGAGAAATAAGGTTTCTTGTTAATTTAGCATTCTCATTTACCAAACAATATTTCACCCTCTAATAGCAAGAAATGGGCTTGTTTATTTCTAGTTTACTTTACTCCTATTTTAATTTAAAAAGCATGGGGAAAACAGCAAGGCATTTAAGTGATTATATGCCAAGTAAGTCTGAAAAAATCTCATAGCTTGGAGCAGTCATGGAAATTACAGATGAGATGCAGAGAATTTCACAGCCAGAAGGAAATGGACAATGGCTAGTATTACTATTAGATGTAAGAATCCATAGAATTTCTGTCACTGGAGCAGAATCTAAACAGAAATGGAGCTGTTTCTGTTGCCTTCCTAAACCTTACAAATCTTTATCCCACTTTTGAATTGGGAAACATCTTGGAATTTTTAGTGGCAGACGCACATCAATATTAAAGCCTGAAAAAGCATTTTGTGCAATTACGTCTTAAATATTTCAGCAATTCCATTATGGGCTCCTTCTGAGAAATAAAACAACAGCTGGTCCTTTTACACAAATGGAAAGGTAACTTGACAAACTGTCGTAGTAAGTTTTTGCCGCACAGAGTGAAACAAGTCAAACCAGATTACATAATACTGACTTGATTGTCAGCACCATCCTTGCAGAACCTTATGCCTTTTCCTCTCCTATGGGCTGTGTGCTTTCCTTGTGTGTCTGCTGAGGAGCAACAATGGGCATTAACTAGTATCCGCAGAGATACAGCAGCATATACCAGTATATACCACCTTAATGCTGGTGGGGAAAGCTATTTCTAACAGTAAAAGTTTTTTACAGGGCTTAGAATATTTTTTCATTTGTTTAGAAGCCTGCGATAAATGTCGAAGAGCAATTACTAATGCTATGTCAAGAATTTGCTGATATATACTATCTAAGTTTAACTTGGCATGAAATATCAGTTTGTCTGTCTGAGTTATCCCTGAGCCTTCACTGAACTAGTCTCAAATGTGACTTTGTCTCAAGCAGGTAACTTCTGGAAATGAGATCTTAAGGTGGGGGAAAACAGATATTTCACCAGTTCCAGGTTGGACGCTATTTGCCTCCTCCACATAGGACACATTCCTTCCCATCATTGATTATGTTTTGCACTTAGTACATCCTGGAGTCAGAGATGACTCCATGTTTGGCACAGGGGAACCTATGAGCTCTTCCAGACTATGGGATATCCATAGAGACATAATAATACGAAAGTACCTCGGAAGTGTGTGTGTACCTATCTGTGGGTGTGGGTGTTTGGAGGTTTGGCATGTCTGTACCACTGAGCATGCATACCTGCAAAGTTCAGATTACTTCAGGCAACCTACAGCCATGCCAGCTTTAGGTAGTTTTGAACATAAAAGACTGTAGAAACCCATAAGAGGCTCGCACAAACTTGCTCTTGCACTAGCTCTTAACAAGTAATTTGTAAACAAATTCAGCTAACTTTTTTTGACAGAACTTCTATTTCCACAGGCAATGGGAGAAAAATTGCTGCAATTGCTGCAAGTAATCCAGCTTTAAAAACCCCAGACAGAAAACTTAAGTTTGCTAAAATGACAAGGGAAACAAGGCACCTCTGTTTTTCAGTCAAATTAACTGGATGAATTAATCTGGAGATCTCCTTTTTATCTCCAATGCAAACTACTTGCCCAGATTATCTTCAAAGTTTTTTTTTCTCATAATGCATTAGCAGAAACAAAGAATATATTTTCTTTCAGCTAGAAAAGCATAGCTTGCATTTCTGCACTGGAAAAGATACTTAAATGGAAAACGCTTAAATGGTAAAATTCTAGGTTTGCACACAAACCCATGTGTTTCCCTTAATGAATGAATGATTTCATAAGACATCTACCTCCAAGGATGTATAAAAATTGCAGACAGTGCCTATTATGTGAAACTGTGACAGGATGGGCTCTCTTCTTATGTCTGGGCAATTTGGTACAGAGATTTCCTCTCACACGTTCTGCTTTCACAAAACTCATTTCCCAGTAGGGAGTTTCTGTGCATTTTGCAAGTCAAGATACCTGTATTTGGGCAGATGTAGAGTTTTAGTTTAACTAATTACTATTCGATAGGAATGGTTGGATGCTATGATTTTGTGGGTCTTTTCTAACCTAGTGATTCTGTGATTCTGTGATCTGCTTATCTCACAGCCGAGATGGGATGCTGTGATCAGTTACTACACTTAGAAAAATCTGTATGAACTGCTACAGACTCTTGCAGTCAAAGCACGTCCATGCTATACAAGCACTAAAATGCTATGATAAAGGAGAACTAAAGGCAAAGCTCATTGACATAGCTTCATATTTTTCATCCTCTTAGTTCCAATGCTTCTGCATAATGAATAAACTCAGTTATTTTCTGAACTAAAACCTTGCCTTCTGAATGACCAATACAGAATTTTCAACCTCTTGGCACACAGGATCCCACAATAAGGTCACAAGGCAGTAACCATTCATAAATATATTGTGATGCACTCACTACACATTCAAGTACGTACTCTTCTACTGATATATATTGAAGCAAGATCACTTTCCTGGAATCCATATAACATATTTTGTCAATATAAGCAGAAAAAGAAGGCACTACAAAACACAGAACCCCCCAAACCTGCTAAAATTAAATACAACAGTATTCCTGAACCTGTGAGATACTGCAACTTTCATTTCAGATAATGCATTTCACATTATCAAATAATTATCACACATTATCAACAAATCAAAACTATCTCACTGACTGAATTCTTAATAAAATGCCATCAAATTTTATTAGCTGTTGCTGTTGCAAAAGCAAATGTTCATTGTTACCTACAATTACTTTAGTTTTAAACATCAATAAAGTAAACACAAAGGAACATGACTACTGTAAATTACTGTGAGTCACAGGGAAAAAAAAAATCTCATATACACCTGGTGCCTTGTCTACTGCATCACTTCCCAGCTTTAGCTCTTAAACATCTTATCTTTCCTTTGCAAGGTCTTTGTCTAAGGCAGACCAAAACCAAAGAAAAGCCTGCTATCGGTTCCAATGGTCTTTGAATGAAGTCTGAATTTGGCCAAGTGCAGGTAATTTGACAGCAGACACTACACTGCAAAGGAATAAACCACCCATGCATTGATTTTGGCTTAACCTTACCATTCCTGAGAGGAAGGTTGTGTTTGTTATTCAACAACACAAGACAGATTTTCACTTGCTAGCCTTTGAATACCAAATACAAACCTCTTTTTACAGGACATGGAGAACTCTGTCCCATGAAAGGAACATAACTGCGTAGCAATTGCACATTTTCCTGGCCAGTGGAGCAACATGCCTGACATCTGCTGTGCCTTGCTAGGACCAGAAGGAGGAGAACATTATTTTTACCAGGAAGATGGTTTTCAAATTTGTCCACCACCTCTGTGGTTCTTTACATTAGAACTCAGTGGACACATCACTCTTCCTCTTCTGTTTTTCACAGGCATGCATCCAGGGGTTATTTCAAGCACAATCTGCACCTTCTACCACACTGACGCAAGAATCAGCACCTCCTCACAGGGAGACGTGAATGAAGAAGCAGCTTGTACCCATGATTCAAAATCTTTAAACACAAGAAAAGCTTCAAGTGGAGCTTGAATCTTCCTGGTCTCCTAACCACAACTAGCATCCACTAATCACAATGTAGAAAACCATGATAAATCAGCTTTAATTCACTATACTGCTCCCAGATGCACCAGATATCCTTTAATTTTCTCCCAGTGGAGAAAAAATGTTCCATTTGCTACTTCCAAGAGAATTTTGCTTTTGTTTGTTTAGGTTTTTGATTTAGCTAAACTTCAACAGGTAACTGGTTTTTCACCACACAACACAACTAAGGCTGATTAAAATCACTCTGGTTCTGTGGAATAAAATTTTTCTTAAGCACTTATTGATGCAGACTTTAGAAGAGAAACAAAAAGGCCATTTTGGATATCTCTGTGAGGATGAGGAATAAATTACACTATTTCTAGCCAGCCATTGTGCATATATGTAACCATAGACATTTACTTAGGAGAGACAGGCCAGCCACATTTAAAAAGTTAGGCAGATGAAAAGTTATTTGATCACTCCTATTTTTTTGAAAATATTTTATTTCTCTTCTTCAATTCTCCTTCTTTCCCTTCTTCCATAAAAAATAAAAAAGCTTTAGAAAATATTTCTATCTAAGATCAAGGAATTTGCTGAAGTTTGGAGGAGCTAGTAGCATGGCAAACAAAATACTGTGGAGGTGATACCTCCCTTTGTATTCAGCGTTGTCCACCAGTTTAGCAGGCTCTCATCTGCAGCTGCTTGACTAACAAGCTCTGCTGAGGCCCAGGAGCAGTCTGCAGGAGAGTGCACCTGACTCTGAACAAGCCTGTGGCTGCAGAGCTGCTGCCAGATGTGCTTCCTGGAGGCAGCATGATTATGCCCTCAGCTCAGGGGCTGCTGTTATATTTCTACAGGCACTGCCAGCTCTACATAGTGTGCCGAGTACTGTGCTGGCAGGGCTCTACTGATAACACCCATACCAAGCCCCATGATTGCTGTTTTCACAAAAGACTTTTTGGCTGCTGCTCAGGCTCTGATACAGACAATCTCTCTCTACCAGTCTGCCCCAGTCACTTCATATTCTGCTGGGAGGCAGAGGCACATGGGAGGTGATCTAGAGTTTTCTCTGACCAAGTTCATTCCCACAGGCAAGGCTTACCATCTGCCTCAACTGAAGATTTAGTTCCTTGTTCAGTTCTTTTATGTGGCTTTTCAGATGAACTGGGAAGATACTCCCAGCTGTGGAGTTCTCTTCAACCTCTGAGATGATGCAATGTCTTGAAGAAAGCATATTAACCTATATTTAACCTGATTGCCTTTTATGACAAGGTGACTCACTTGATAGATGAGGGGAAAGATGTAACTGCAGTGTAACTACACTTTAGTAAAGCCTTTACACTGTTTCTCACAGAATCCTGCTTAATAAACTGGCTACGACTGGCCTGGACCGTGGGTAAAAAACAACAGGGTAAAAAACTGGCTGGATGTCTGGGCTTAAAAGGTAGTGGTGAACAGAGTTAAATCCAGCTGGATACCAGACACAAGTGGTGTTTTCAAGGGCTTGTTGCTGGGTTCAGTCCTGTTCGATGTCTTTATCAATAACCTGGATGAGGGGATCAAGTGTTGGTTGGTTGGTGTTGGTCAACAGCCAGCTGAACATGAGCCAGCAGTGTGCTTAGGAAGCTAAAACAGCTAATAGTACCTTGGCTTGTATCAGAAATGGTGTGGCCAGCAGGACCACAGAAGTGATACTGCCCTTATACTCTGCAATGGTGAGGTCGTACCTCAAGTACTGTGTTCAGTTTTGGGCCTTCACTATAAGAAAGACATTGAGGTCCTGGAGCGTGTCCAGAGAAGACCAACGAAACTGGTGAAGGGGCTGGGGAACAAGTCTTACAAGAAGTGGCTGAGAGAATTGGGGTTGTTTAGCCTGGAGAAGAGGAGGCTGAGGGAAGACCTTATTGCTCTCTACAACTACCTGAAAAGAGGTTGTAGAGAGGTGGGTGTTGGTCTCCTCTCCCAAGTGACAGGTAATAGGACAGTCATCATCAAGCTGCCTTAGGGGAAGTTTGATTGGACATTAGGAAAAAGTTATTAGCAGAAAAGGTTATCAAGTACTGGAACAGGCTGCCTAGGGAGAAGGTTGAGACACTATCCCTTCAAGTATCCCTTCCCATTTACAAGAAGGGTCACAGGGAGTATCCAGGGAACTACAGGCCTATCAGTCTGACCTCAGTGCCAGGGAAAGTCATGGAAGAGGTGATCTTGAGTGCTATCGTGAAGCACATGCAAGAGAACTGGGTGATCAGACCGAGTCAAAATGGGTTTACAAAAGGCAGGTCCTGCCAAACTAACCTGATTGCCTTCTATGACAAAGTGACTTGGCTGCTGGATGAGGGAAAGGCTGTGAATGTGGTCTTGCTTTTACAAAAGATCTAGATTACCAAGAAAGTTAATTTTTGCTTGGGCATTTATTTTGCAGGTTTAAAAGCTATATTGAATAGCCTGATGTAATTCAGACAACTCATGCCTTGCCAAACTAAATGATCTCAGCTCAACATTGCCCATGGAGCAAAAACCTCCACAGCATGCTGTACATATATAGAAGGAGCCCAATTTTTGTCTTTATGCACACTGTCCTTTAGCCTAGTTAAAAGCAGATGTGTCAAGACACAATCCATATGTTAGATTTTTATACCCTGTATAAGTGACTGCCAAAATGATTGGGTGAATAGCTCTGTCTACCCTTAATGGATGACAGACTAAAAGCAAGCTGAAGATGCTGTTAGTAGCCTCCCGTAAATCCTTATCCGTGAACCAAAAATTCCACTGATGGCATGAATCAGTATACTCCACTTCCAAGCAACATTCAAAACAGAAGTAAATGACCTAGTAGAGTCCCCAGAAAGGACACAGTACTAGCAGTGTGCTTTATCTCAATTGTTTGTTTCTATGTTCAATTTTTCCCCCCATCTAGCTACAGGGAAAATTGTAGTAGCATAGAATCATCTACATGTTTTCTGTCCACTCAGAAAGCATGTTTTCAAAACAGGCATTTCTGGTTATTTTAAGTTTTTGTTTTGTTTCATTCAAAACCAGATTTTTAATATGATGGTAAAAATTAAAAAATCTTTAATAATAAAAATTTCCAAATATTACATTTCATCAAGGCACTTATTTCTTGTGCATGTCAACTGAAATCCATTCACCCCTGCAGAAACTTTCAGTTTCAAGTCAAAATGAAAGCATTTTTTGAAGGAAAAATGTAAAAAAAAAATTAAATAAGTTAGTTCTCCTTCTCAACTCCTTGAAGCATTTCAGGACTTCTCTTTATCTACCTCAAGGATTTCAAAATAATTGGGCTAATACTGTCTCTGCAGCTGCGGTCTTCTTCAACTAGGGATTTTGAAGAGATCTAGGTGTTTCACATTGAATTGGCAGCCTTTCTCTCTTTCCTTTTTCACTCAAAATTTCTTTCCTTTCATTTCTGATCTTTCTATTTACCACAATCTGAGAAACATGGCACAGTAAATATCCTTCTGTCCAGTTATTCCACAGTAGATGATTATGTCTGAACCCTTAGAGATTTTCTCATGAAGCTTTCCATTGCTGTTTTTCTGGGACCTGGAGACTGTTGGTGGTATAAATCATCTGTGTTTTACAGATTCCCAGACATCAGGGATGCAATTTCCAGGAGACAGGAGGGGGGAGGCCTGCCTTCATTTTTCAAAACCTTGCAGTAGAATACAGTTATTAATGGGTTTTCATTCCCTTTCATATAGGAAAAAGCCTTTAAAGAAGCATGTTTTGCATTCAGATTAGTACAAGATATATCATTAACTGATATAGGGAAAGACTGAATTTTCAATACATCTGCTATGGCTGTTATTTTTAATTACATTCCTGCTGCTGTAATTTGGTTGTGCTTTGTAATCACAGTAATTTAAAATAGAAGGTGAGACACAGAATACAGAAGGTTGCAAGAAAACGCAAAGACCTTGGTGTCAGCAGGAAATAAGATGTTCTGCCTTAAACAAGATATCTGATATTAAAAAGGTGAAACAAACAACACGTGAAAGGATAGTTAAATCCAGACTAAATTAGAAACTAAATTATGTATGATGCAAGATGCAGTACCTGCTGAATTTCACTTGCCTGAGAAACTAAACTTAGTGCCTAGTGACGGGAGACAATGTGAACACAGCACTATCCAAGTCTTTATTTCTGCACACTTTTGGAGCATGTGAAATTGGATCAGTTCAATATCTTTAACACTGGATACAGTTTGTGGAATGTTTCTATTAAAAAAAAATGCATGAAGTGATTTTTAGAATGAGCTTTCTGTGTGATCTTTCTGCATTTTGAGAGATTTGAATACCTGATTCATGCAAGAGAGCATTTTGGACCACAAAAACCCACAGGAAATTCAGCCTTAGCAAAGAAAGATTTTAAAAGTGTATGTTCAGGCACATATGATTTCTGATACATCATACCTATTTACCCTCTTATTTTCAGAACTACTGTTTAGAAATTTGAAAAGTCCAACACTACAGGACTTTTCTTGCCTCTTTTTTTCCCATTAAATTTCACATTATTATTTTTCCTTGAAAATGTTTTACAATGTTTTCCTCATCAGACATCATATATTTCCTCTTTTTTTTTGACAAAAATGCATTTTGACAGCAGAACTCATCATTTGTCTTCATGTAGCTTATTACATATATTTAAAAAAAAATCTTCAGGGGAAATGACAAGTTCATATGTTGACATAAATGTTTTGTGTTACAAGCCCTTCTGCCCCATATTAGCCAGCCACCAACAGAAACACTGATTCTTTTGGAAATCAGAGATTAGCATGAATATTTCCTAAGTAGCTACATGCTACAGATATCTGCAACCATGGACCCATTCACTCTAGTTGCTACTTTGTTCCCAAGGAAGCTACAACTGAGAGAGCTGGGGTTGTTTAGCCTGGAGAAGAGGATGCTGAGAGGAGACCTTATTGCTCTCTACAAATANATCTTCCTCAACAAAAATAATCTTTGCAGTCCTGTCATGCTAAGTATGTATGCAGTCCTGTAACAAAAATCAGACTGAAAACATGAATTGCAAAGCAGCCAGGTGTCATGCTATTAAGTCAACCCCATGCTATGAATGCAGAGCACTTCTTTTCACCACATTGTGCAAGCTGTGTTAGTGATAAACATCCCTAGCAAATTTTTTCTATTCCTTTTTGCTTCAGTCAGTGCCAACTGAATCATATCAGTAACTGTCAGTCATTTCACCACCAGGCATTTGTTATAAATTAATCTGTAAATACAGACAAGCAATGAACTGCAACACTGCATCCAATCACATTGTAATGCAGGGGAAAGTCTGAATTTGATACAAACACTACCACATGAGTTCACATGTACCACAACATATGTATGTGATCTTTCATGTCTGGCAAGAGAATGAAACAATATTCCTACACACAAATAAATAAGTCTCTAAGATATACAGTGTTTTCACTGGGATCTTTCATTTTTAAGAAGAAAAACACATGTAACAAATATTCCTAATACTTTCTAATTCTTAACAAACCAATAGATTTTTCTGGGAAGAAGAGCAAAAGGTCTAAAATTAAGGTAGCACTTCAAAAAAATTAGGGGAATCACATGGGGAGAAACCATTTTCCAGGAGTAAAGAACGCACACTTCAAAGGCTGAGAGAGGGTATAGGAGTTTGTTACTTGCCTTGCAAGGAAGACAAAGCCTCATATCACTTGCTCTGACACATAATGCTAGACAGCATGAATGTCAGTTATTGACAGTGTTTTTAGTTCAAGAGCTATCTTTGATTGCCACATGTGTCATATACTTCAATGCACTTTGAGGCTGCATCTACACTGATGCACTGACAGTGTTGGGAGGTAATACCACACTGATGGATGTTTAGGACCATTCCTTGCACGGGTCTGCCCTGATTAAACAAGCAGACCTGTTGACATGCTGCCAGCCCAGGCCTGGATAGGTCCAGAGACTTATGCCACTGGAGTTGCAGCATACAACTTAGTTTGGAGGTGATGACGTATTTCTGACCTCAGAGGCTGCGATTGCAAGCAGCAATCCTCTAGACAAAACACTTTCAGACTGCCAGTGAAGCACAGCCTCAATGATGGTGCACTGCAATGGCAGTTCTTTGGGAAGCAACTGAGGGGTCCCAGTGAAGCATTTAGAGATGGCATTAAGCAAGGACCAGCAGGAGTCAGTCTGGGTCTGTATAGAGTACTGACCTGGCTATTTCTACCTGTCTTTTCTCTGCTGCATCTAGACTGACACTGTTTAAATTACTCTTATCCTGTAGTGCAGGTACCTTTATTTCAATAGGTAGTTTCATTTCATGAACACAATTCTTCAATGTGTTTGACTTTGAGATAGAGCCTCTTGGTTTTTTTAAATAACCATTTGGCTTGACACTGCAGCATCCAACATTCAGAGCGCTTGCAGACTAAAGACTGCATTTGTTTTTATTGAGGATCTGAGGAGAAGGAAGGGGCGGGGTGGAGGGGAAGCAGAGCTACTGCAGCAGCTGGGGCCTGTGGGATCGCATTGCACCTTCCATCTACTCCTCAGCATTAAATGACTTTATCAATTTCCAGTCTTGATTACTAAAAAGCATAAAGCAACGGCACCTTCAATGAATACTATTGCAGAGTGGGTAAAAATAAAAAAGGGTTTTATTATGGTGATTCTCTTAAGAATTTAAAGCATCAGATAATCATACACTCAATGGTACAAGGAAAGGCTTTGCTCCTTAAAATACATTCTCAAGATTTAGCATTGGCTCTGTGCATCCATATTAAGAGGACAAAAGGAAAAAAAAGAAAAGAAAGAAAAATCCAAACAGAAAAAAACTATGTGTTTTTCTTAATATTGGAAGAAGTGATTAAAAAAAAGTAATCTCTGATACAATTCCTTGTCTGTTTAGCATAGGGATGAAAAAGATGATAATTTTTGCACAAAAGCATGCATTTTAATTTAGTTCTCAAGTAGTCTACCACTGCATACTTTGCAGTACAGCAGACACTCTAAAATAACCAAGGCAAATTTCAAATTTACTAAAGTTATTGAAAAAAAAAAGGAGAAGAAAAGAAACTTCCAGGCTATTTTGGATTCTGCTTTAAAACAATGCTCCATCTTCCTTTGAGACTGCAGTTAACACCAAGAGACTATCATACTGAAGTTCAAAGAGCAAAGACTAGTTTAGAATTTGGGATTTTCTTAGTAACTATCTCATGGAATCTTGCAAAAGTTTTATTTTTTCTATGTTTAATCTGACCCATAGATTTGCTTAAAAACCAAAAAATTATAGAATTAGGGATTTCAAAATGTTGTGTTTATTTTTTCAGAAGAACACTTCTTAGAAACTTCTTACAGGTCATTGAGTTGGGAAAGTGCTTCCAGTACTTCCAGTGGCCAGAGTAGGATATTGTTCAGGGATTCTTGTACAAAAGGATTTAAAAATTGCATTTCCCTCCACAATCATAGAATCATACATAGAATAACCAGGTTGGAAGAGACCCACCAGATCACATCATATAATTGGAGGGAAATTTATAATGTAGGGCTGGGCTTAATCACTCAAACTGGTGCCAGTGGGGCTGTGCTCCTGTCAGGGCCCTCCAGGGTGCACTGCTCATTTCCAGTGAAATCTGTGGAAAGTGCAGGAGCAGAGCTGGCAGGCAGCTGGTGCAAAGGCTGAAGCCTGTAATCAGGTTCCACAGGCAGTTCAGTCCAGAGTGGCATGGGTGGTAGAGACTGAGATTCACTGCACTGAAGGAGCAGTGGAAAGGAGCAACACAGCTATCACTAGCTGGGGGCACCATGAAAACATATGCCTCAGAGACAAATAATAGAGGGAGCACAAGGTATCTAAATATGGTAACACCACAGCTATTAATTGCTGTGTTAGGACAGAGGCAGCTGAGACACATGTAAGCAAGACTGGGCCCCAGAGATGCTAATGGCAATGGAAGCAGTTGCCATGGAGACTACGAAGAAAGGCCGACCAAAGGAATTACCAACATGCATGAGTCTAAGAGTGCCTGACATTGAATAATGTAGAGTGATACAGCAGCAGTCCCAGCATTATTTCTGAGCCTGGGAAGCACAGCAACACCGTTCAGTTTGTTTTGCTGCAGCTGGCAGACAACTACATTGCTATAGACACTTATATTCACCAAAAAGAAAAACAAAACAAAACAAAAAAAACCTCAAAGAAAAACAGAAGAAGCAACTATAAAGACAGGAAAACCCTTAAAACCCAAATGGTTCCCCTTGTCTGAGCTGGAAGAAGGATTTCTACTAGTGCTGTATCTTAACATTTAGCTCACCACGAGTCAGAGGAAACAGTCCCAACTCAAGGGAAGAAGAGAAGGAAAATCAATAATGCTTGCTCATTGGAAAACTAAAACCATTAGGAGTGTAAGGAAGACTGCAGTTCTCGTTAGGGCATGTAATGCTGCTCCCTGAACATCTGCTTCTCTGAGGCCTTGTTTCACAGTTTCAAGGTCATGTGCAGCATAAAGCAACACAGCATTACCAGGCCAGTTCTGTGTTTCAACTTGAACGAAAACCAGTCATTAATATAAAACACAAAGAAAAATCCTAAATGGCAAGAAAAAAAAGTACCACAGCAGCCTCTTGTATGAGGCAAGGAAAACAGTATTTTGCAACACACAGATGTAAGTTCATATTGATTCCAAATATAATTGTTGTCATTCTTACTAAGGGAAGAAGAGGTTAATTTTCAATTTCACACTGTAACATTTCTGTACAGAATTATTACTAGTTTAGTATGCCATCAACAAAGTTATATCCCTGTTTTCAATAAAAATATTCTCATTGATGGTAGCATCTGTTTGCTTTACTTGGAGTAAATAGAAATATTTCTCCTGCTTTTCACAGAGAAAAAGGAAGCATAGAGATTTTTTCTGGTGGATGAGAAATATTAATCCTGTGTCATTTGTTTTGTATTCTCCACCCTCTTGCCCCCACCACCTCATGTAATCACACACATAATTTATAGGTAACTGAATCCAGAAACCTAAAACAGCAGGATGTCAGTGTTTGGCTTCTCTATAATACTTTGAGAACCTGATGTACCACTGCTGCTGAGTGGCAGAGAGGTGGGTAACTGACAGCTAAGAAGCAGCAGAGGAGAGGCCAGACATCAGCCTGTCACCCTGCCACCAACCAGGCTTCTCTGTTCACTACACATCTTTCCTAGACCACAGTCTTCTATGTTCTGAGAAGACATTTCTGCAATCCCTGAGGCTACACAAATGGAACAAGGACCCTGATACCCAGTCAGTCTCCAAGTAATGGCTACATCAGCAGGAACAATACTCCAGTTTTTACCTCTCACTATGATGTTCTTATCACATGGAATATCCCTTGTCCAGCCTAGGTCATCCATCCCAGGTGTGTCTCCTGCTGGCCTCTTCCCAACACAAAACTGCTTGCCAAGAGTGACAGCATGAGAATCAGAGAAATCCTTGACACTGTACAAGAACTGCCCAGCAATAGCCAAAACACTGGTGTGTTACTAGCACCATTTTAGTCATGAATACGAGCAGAGCACCCTGTGGGCTGCTAGTAAGAACTTTAACCCTACCTGAGGCAGAGCTAGTACAGTGATTCAGTATGTTTTCTCATAGTTTCCTTTCAGCTCAGTAGAAATACACATTGCAGGTTGTATTTAAAGAGTCCTTTTACCTGTCAATGATCAAACCACTGCACATTCCTAGCTCCAACTCACTTTCCTTCAGAAGTGTTTAGGAATGAAATCAAACAGAAATTGAAGGGAGGTTTCTGGTATAAATCTGTTCCAACCTCAACACTGTCTTTTTCTACATTAGATCCAGAAGCAGAAGGATACTTAAGCCTAGTTAATTAAAAACTTCCAAGTTTTTTCCCAGCCACTGTTTTAAGTAATATTTGAGGCTATAATGGTCTCTTCTTTCTTTTCTAAAGACTAGTAACAAAGGCTCAATTTGGACATAAAAATGAATCTATATATATCTAACATACTAAAAGTCAGCAATTCTTTGGAGGCAGCATTTAATTCCCACTAGTAAGATCTGAAGCTTGAATGTGAAACAGTATAGGGAAGGTTAAAATGGCAAATTGATACAAAGCTACTGAAGGCAGTTAATGCCTGGAATTATTCTGAAAATAAGCAACAAAGGAAAGCATGTATGTGATGGGGTTGATACGGTTACATAGCACCAGAAGGCTGCTTAAACAGCTCCTTCTAACAGGACTAATTAAACTTACTGCAGATGAATGAACACAGAATCTGTGGATACTATCGCTAGCACATTTCAGCCTTTTCAAAGTTGGCACTAAGATGCCTCCTAAATTCTATTTCAGGCCTTTCCTGATATTTTCTGCTTCTCAGCTACAAAAAATGGATTTATTACAATTTTCAGAATGCTCTCAATTTCAACGTAGCTTTCTTATTTCTGCAGTCTAATAATGTTGCAGTTTGAAGCAAATTAGAGTCAGTTTTGTGACTAACTCAGTTACTGTAAGTGACTTCATTCTCTGAAAACTAACTGCATGGTTTTGAGAGAGTGTTGTTCTCTAAAGTGATAACACAAGGCATTGGTATGCAAAAGGACCAAGCCCAAGCCCATCTTCAAGCTCTAGGGAAAGGAGCACCTATCAGGAAGGGTGACCCTAAACCGAGCAATAGAGTATTGCTCAGGGGAATAGGGCAGGTGACCCTAAAATGAACAACAGAGTATTCCATCCCACATGTGTCTTACTCAGTATAAACTTGAGAGATCCCAAGGATCTCACTCTCTGCAGTGGCCAACATCCAGTGAGGACCTCATCCGTTTGGTTGTTCCTGATCCTTTATCCGTGCATTCCTGAATCCAGTCCCTGAGTTCAGCTCCATTCCAGCCATGGACCCATTCCCTCATGTCTGCTCAAATCTGCTCTGCAGATTTGTGGTGGTGTATATTCATTGAAGGGTGGGGGTGTGGTCTCATGTATTTGTATATATTTTAATACATTATTATCATTGTTGTTATAATTTCATTAAAGATGTTTCCAACCCGTAAGTTCTTTTCCTCTCATCTCCTTCTCCCCTTTCCCTGTAGGAAGTCGGGGGAAGGGATTTTGGAAGTTCAGTTGCATGGTTTTAGCTGCTGAATTTGGTCAAGTGGGGCTAAAGTGTGATAGGTATCCACCTGGCTTCACTCAATCAGTGGAAAGTTTTCAGTCAACTTCAAGTGGGTTTCCTCAAACAGTGATGCCAGAATTCAAGTAACAGTAGAGATGAATTTTTATCTTTTGTACTCATCAAAATTTCATCTATAGATCATACAGATTTTTTAATATTACATAACCTTATTTCCATGCCAGTAAGTAATTGTCAGCAGTAAGAGAGAAATACTTCAATGCCCCCTGCTATATTGTTGAGATTTTTTTTTAACATTAAAAATTCTTAAAACTAATGGGCTTTGGACAACAGTACCTCAAGTTCTTCTGAAAAATTTAATGTACTGTTTCAGATATCACAAGTTTTCCTTTTCTAATTAAATATTTAGGCCGTAATTTCAAAATATTTGTAACACAGGCAATAATTTTACAGTTAAGCTTAATTTAGACAGATGTAATTAATAGATGGATTTCCACTTTGTATAAATTTATGTTTAAGAAGTGTTCCAACTTCTACTTCATTTTCAGGAGAACTCCTTTCTCTATATGAAAAAAAGCATAGTTACAGTTTTTGTTGGGTTAGTCTTTACCCTGACTCTACATGAAATCTCCGTGGAGAAACTGTTGAAACAGTTGTTACAATCTTTTTCCCAAAGAAACCCAGAATCTTCTGGTCCAAAAAAGCACAAGAAACACGGCTTATACTCTTCAACAGGTACACAGTAGGATGATAAGTATTAAATAAGAACAAACAAAAGTTACATATTTTGACTCTCTCTTGTACAAAAATATCAAGGACGTAATACAACTTTTCCCATTATTTTATAAAGCCCAAAGAAATTTTAGGTGAATGAGAGATGAGAACTGAGAAGTTGAGAACAGCTGTGATGACATTGTCATCATTGATATGATTGCCTAATGAATCACATAGCAATAGTGACATAATCATGTTATATTTTCACAAACCGTCTGTTGTATGGAGTAGCATCATCCAGTAGTGGCATTCAACTTTCCACTTTGGACAATTTGTACAAACTCACAATTGATATAATTTTTGGACAGATATTTTGTTATGAAGGTCTAGGTGGTCTTTAAAATTTAAGTGAGGGAGGTTTGAACATCTTATCTCGCACACAGTATGGAGGAGTCAGTCATTCATGTCTCCTCATTTTTAAAATCTCCACCTTCCCTCACCTGTTGCTGAAGTATGGTCCTTCCAGATATACTGGGGTCTTCTCATCCTTATACTGTACCTAGGACATAAGTGTCAAGGATCACCATTGCTCCAAATTAGCAAAGATATGGGGAGACTGATATTGCTACCTCTTATGAAAGACAAGATATAAAATTAACTTCCAAGATTAGCAAATCTGACATGAAGTATTTGTTACACTTATAACCTAGAAGCAAGGAAGTTATGAAAATTCAGTGTTCTCAAAAGAAATCTTCAGTTAGCCTGTGACAGTTCTGCCCACAAATTGTGAGAGTAATTGTCAGTAAATCAGCTTCCAAGATTCAAGTTATACATCCTCATCAATAGCTTCACCAAGTGGTAACCCTTAACATTTATTTCTCTACTGTACCCATTAGAATGTGTCACCTTTTGCATAATCAGTAGCTAGGGAAGTGTAAGGCAACTCAGTGAATTCACTTGACAACACAGATCTAGTATGCGCGCTAGGCATCTTTAAGTGCTCAAACTGCCTCAAGCAACGTGAAAGAACACGATAAAAAAAAGCCTGCTGATAGAAATACTGGCTAAGGCAATATGCAACTTCACTTGTTCAGTCTTAAAATAGATTCTTAGAGCAGAAAGAAATTATCAACACAAGTTGATAAACTACTGAAATTAAAACTGTTTGTGAAAAATTAAATGCTGTTTTATTTGACATATATCAATCAGCTGCAAAGCTGTCCAAACATTCTTTATGAAGAAATATTTACTTTGAGATTTCTTATTTGGTGATATCATGTGCTAGACTCTGTGCATGCTCATTAGCAAGACATTTTCAGGATTCTAAGAGCTATTTTGCTCTTGAAGGTATGTGCTTCTTCCTCAAATTTGGAAAGAGAAGTTTGAGTGAGACAATGTGAAAAATATTCTTTGAAAGGAGTTGCAAAAAAAAAATTCTGTGTAAACAACCTCTTCCCTCTTCTTACTGAAAAGGAAAAAAAGAAAGATCTTTCTCTGGGGGAAATCAGGTAGTCAGTTTCCTTCAATGTCTCTTGAGAGAGTTGCAGGCTTTTTGCATTTTCTGCCTGTGTTACATCACAAGGATGGATATAGATGCTCACACTCATATGTCTATGTGGAGTCCAGGCTGAAGAAGATCTTTACAAGCCAGGATTCAGACACAAAACCGAATCATAATGTGTCATAAAGAAGAGAGACAAAACTTGTTCTTTGATACCTGAGCCCTTGGAGTCTAGTTGAGTCATGCTCACAAGTTTTAATGTTTGATACAGCTACCAAAGGGTGGGCATCAGAGATATGTCAGTTTCCCTGTGTTACCCCACATCTGCATCCCTGGCTGACAGATCCAACATCTACGTCATTTGGAGCTGTAGGTTAGCAGTCCTTGGTTGAGGTTCCTCACTGGCATGGCACCAGCAATATCATTTCATCCCTGATGCTGAAAGATGGGATTCCTTTCAAATCCCAGTGTTTCATGATCTTGAACCCAACTTTTTCTCACTGAAATACAGATGAGAGCATGTCAGAACTGCAGTGAGGAAGAGATGAACATGTCACTGAGCAGCAGACAGTTCTAAGTCAATCAGGATCCAGGGTAGCAGGAGTGATGACAGAAGAGTGAAGCCATCAGGAGAAAGTGATTGATTTTGAGAAAAGTTATAGGACTCAGCTATATATTTGTGAACTCAGTGTCTTTGATGGAAGGACAGGGGGAAGCAGTGGCAGGAATCCTATGCTTTAGGTCAAGGTCATCACAAACTATTACAGTACAAAGAGAACACCCTCTCAAGGCACCAACTCTTCACAGGGGAAGGAGTACACCAGAAGAGCAAGGGGAAGCAACTAGTAATTTTGGAGGCAGTTAACTGCTTGATAATTTAATGGTCATGTATTTGGACATGTTCTGTGTTGAGAAACTGCCTCATGTGAAAGTCATGCAGAACTTCAGTCATGCAGAGATGATGAGAAAAAAAATTGTTTGCTGCTCCTCATATAAATGAATAAAATACAGGTTCTTTCAGATTTCAAAGCAGTGGAAAGTTAGTTTCAGGGCTTAGTTGACAGGGCAGGATCTAGTAAGTGAGGGGAGAAACAAGAATGGTTATTTTGGGTCCATGAATTCTTTCCAACTGACATTTTTCAGAAGGCTGAAAATTCCCCCTGTCTTTTGGGTACTGACAAAAAACGCAGTGTCTTCACACTGGAATGGCAGCTTCAATACAAAGACTGCTACCCTGGAAAGATCAATTTTAGGCCTACCAGCTGAGAATGAAACTCCAAAAACATCAGGAGAAAATGTGAGTTTTGGGTAAATGATTTTAAAGTGAAATCCCCCCTGAGAAATGGCACAGGGAAAGAGAAGTCGAGAACAGTTTATCCAATATAGTGGGATGGATGTCACCAAGGACAGCATTATTACATAGCAGCAGAGTGCAAGCAAGGACAGAGAACAGATGAAGGCTACATTTACTGGAAAGGTTTTCCTCCTCTCCCATTTCCTCTTTGCCCCATACTTCTGCATGTGGAATTAGAATACAACATTTTCAATCTCTTTTTAGACAGTACGAGTTCCAGCTACTATCATAGAATCATAGAATATTTTAGATTGAAAGAGACATTTAATNTCCTCTAAGTATTGGAAGGGCACAATAAGGTCTCCTTGGAGTTTTCTCCAGGGTGAACAACCCCAACTCCCTTAACCTTTCCTCCGAGGAGAGGTGTTCCACCCCTCTGATCACTTTATATCCCTCCTCTGGACCTGCTCCAGCAGATTCATGTCTTTCCTGTGCTGAGGTTGTTGTTATATCATCATCATCATTATATTACAGAATGTTGCTCCCACCATAAACAAGGAAATGGACAACAAAACCTGCCACTTCTACTGAGCACACAGCTAAACTGCATGTATCATCAGCTAAACTGTATGTATCCTTTATTTAATACAACATTCTTGAATACATATAATAATTTTTTTGTTCTGACACAGTTAATAAGAATTTGGAAGCAGGAAAAAACAGAAATCAATGAGAGAGTAATCTGGATACAAACCCAACTTTTAATGGAGGTTGAAGAGTTTCTTCCAAATAAACAAAAGTTACTTATCAGGATATAGGGAAGTTAAAAAGAAAATCAGTAAGACAGTACAGTAACAAGAAAGGCAAAAACTGAAAGTGAAAGATATTGACATGCATGGAAACTTTTAAAATAACTCCTTTTTGACTACCTGTGGAACTACAATATGCAGTAAAATTTTAAATATGTGTCCAGAAAGGATGAGTTTTCCTCTGAATCAATTGGTTTTTAGGTGCTAAAAATCCTAGGCCATTTGTTTCAAACACAGAAAAAAGGATTGTCAGGACAAAATTCTGTTCTTGCTATTGGTCATAATAAATTCAATAGCTGTCACTCAAAAAGTGAAGAAGGGCAATTCAGCAGACACAGAGCAGTTGTCCATCAAAGTAAGTGGGAGTGCACATAGTGGTTTGGTGTTACTTGGCTGCTGAACCGGGCTGTGTTGGTGACACCAAAAGCCTTTTTCTGTGTAGAAGTTACAATCAGCCACTATCATCACAGGCCCTTTTGCAGTGCATATGCGAGTAAATCTATTTCTATGATATAAAGAATGAAAGCAGCATCTCTCTTACCCATGCAGTTATTACTTGGGGAGGGATATGAAGGGGAGGGAGAATAGGATTCACCCAGGCCAACATCTTTTTGAGTGCCTTCCCTCCAAGTACAACATGCATTGTGTTATGGTGGTTATAGGGTGAAAAAAGTCTGCACCTCCATGGAATACTCTCATGTGGGTAAAGATACAACTCTGGTCCACAGTATGTTCCTGAAAGCAAGCAGAGAGAGTATCACGTCCCAGCTTGGCCCACAGGCAGTTTCAAATTCAGACTGAATATATTGGAAGTCTGACCATTTTGCAGTGAGCTGACTATATTGGCAGCAAATGTGTTGGGGGAGCCACACAGTCACTCTCATGGCTTCTCATGGCCATCACATCCAGAGTCTGAGGCTTGTGCATAGGACTGAGGCTACTTACCTGCAGAAGCCATGGTGAACTACAGGCTTGGTTTTGAAGCAAAATACCTTGCTTTTCTGTGTGCAGAAGCTTCATGCTTTTAAGTATACTATGGTCTGCTGGACACAGTGTTGGACATTCAAGACAACCTGACATGAAATGAGCATGATAAGAGTCATAAAAGGCTCTTCTTTGCTTTGGAGGAGAACTGAGATGCTGACCTGCCTCCAAAAACTGCAGTTCATTTTCAGACATCAGCAAGCAGAGAAGTGCTCTGCCCTGTATGTCGTGACTGCTCTGGAGAAGGGTCACACACATCTCACTACACCATAACCCATGTTGCCAGCTAACCAGTGATAAACCTCCCTCATCAGACAGAAAACATTGTTAGAAAAATGCTACCTTGCTCAGGAGATAAATTTAATAGAAAACTTTTGAGAGTAGGCCCATTCAGAGCTGGCATTCAGAAGCAAAATGGTTTGAAAAAACTCTGTGGTTGCCTGGAGTTAACTACTGTCCTTGGCCTGAGAGTTTCATGTCCTTCAGAATACGGGCATACTCAAACCAAATAAACAACATTTTAAAATTGTTCTGCACTGTATTTGGGAGCACTTCCCAGAGAAAACAAATCGAGAATGCATGGTCAACAATGGGATGAGGAGGATGGACGCCATACTCTATCAGGTCCAAGGTTCTCTCAGAGCTAGTACACTGGCTGGAAGGTAGGTGAATCAGGACAGATGAAAATAGTGGGAAAGAAAGAAGTCAACCAGTGCATTTGATCTCTTCCTCTTTCTTTGATCTTCTGTAAGGTCCAGTCTGAGCATTTACCATTGTACTCAGGCTAGTCTTCTCTGGATAAACACCCACATTTCTGTGTATGGTGTTTTATTATTTAAAGAGTGGCAAATTATTATTGTGAAGACTTTGATATTCCCTCATTGTATTTAAATGGCCATCACATAATCTGTTATATGTACACATTCCAAGATGGATTCTTTGTTATGTATGCTGAATCACGTTCTCTGCGCCTGGGAGGAGAGTTGATTCTGCATAGTGGCCATTAAAAAACACATCCAGTCTGAATGTTACAAAGTTTTTCTCTACAAAACACACCATCCAACTTCTAGACTTTTCTCAGTCATCATGTTCCTTTCCTAATTCCACAAAAATCTTAACTGAAGTTCTTTAAAATAGAAAAACTTATTAGTATTTGCTTAGAAAAAGAAATTAGGTAATTTTCACATAAGCTTGTCAGCCTAGCACACTACTTATTTTATTTTGCATGTTGTGCTAGTTAACTTGTGCACTGGCAAAAGTTTCCAAATAAACAGGGTCTTTTTTAAAAATCACAGAAACAAATAGTGAATGTGCAAATGCAGGAATTTATAGAAAGAAAGGGTGGAAGTATACAGCAAGATGTAGGCCTTAGGCATTCAAATTAAAATTATTCAATCTCAGTATGAATATTAAAGACTGAGAATAAGCTGTCCATAAACTCTGTGCAGAAATAATTCATTGTACACTTTTGAATAATTAAATATCACATAACCAGGACTATCTTGAAAAAAATTGCAAATAACAGCACACAATTTCTAAATGCACTGTTTTTTAAAAAAACATTTAATTGAGCAGAAATGCTAGCATTTTAAAACTACCCCAATATTTCAGCTTTCTTTTTTTCCCTGGTAAAGAACATGCCTACCTAGAGACTAGGAATTTTTCCCAAGTCAAAGTTTAGCTGAAAATATTTCTGTTTACGTAAAGACTTACCACTTTATCTTGTATTAGCCTGTAATCCTTTCCCAGGAGTCTGCCTGTGCCCTCCAGACAGCACTCTGTCCCATGTCTGGTGCAGGCAGGCTTGGGAAGGCTTCACAAGCCCATATGGCTCTTCCAGCCCACTACAGGCCTGTGGGTCTCATAGGGTCTGCAGCTGCACTGCAAACTACAGAGAAGCTGTAAACCTTAAACATTTTGTGCCATTAGGTGCTTAATGTAACCTACTTTAACTCTTTTAGCAATGACTTTAAGACCTGGTGGTTACTGGTGCCTCTCAGCCTTTCTCTCTTAGGGTGCCCAAACTCCCCTAGAGCATAACATTTATACCTTGGTACAGCAGTTGATTACAATACTCATTAAAAACAGTTAGCTGCAGCAGACTCACAGAACCATGCTGTCTTTGGCAAAACAGTGCTCACCAGCAGAGGACCTTGTTACTCATGAACAAGGTTCTGAGTAGATGAGAATCTGTAAAAAGCTCTTATCAAATTCTGCAAGAGCTTATATTTTTTTATTCTGTTGCATGTCATTCCAGTATGTTACTCACAGCCTGTGCTGAACCGTACACAGTACAGTAGCAGCCAAATCTTCATCTCCCATTTATTATACAGAATCTTGTAGAACCTCTGGCACTAAAAGAAAAACATACCCCAAATATGACAGTGTAAATCTATTACATGTGTTTTATTTATCTTTTATTTATAATCACGAGTGATGTGTTATTCTCTTTATATTTTAGTCACTATTTTTATGGCATGATTTGATTCCCCATGTGAAGTTTGAAACCCCTAAGTTTAATATAAAAAACCCCCAACAATACAGAGGAGATTTGTTCTGTTTTCCTTTTCATTTAACTTTGATAAACATAGATGAATTTAAGGATCTGAAAAATCTAAGTGTGATTTAGAAACCCTTAACTAGATCTAAAAAAAGAATTCAGTATTCTTTAAAAAGTGGTGTGCTTTTATGTAAATTGAACTTCAATACACATGCAAATTTACTTACCAGATATGAAGCCAACTCCTAAAAAAAAATACTAGAAGTTTGCAAGAAGCCACACAAATACTGGAAAATACTTTTTTTCTTTCCCAGCTCCAGTTATTGTCTAGCTCTTTGAGTATTCTGTATTCATATGCAAAACCTTAATGGCTCTGTAAATACGATGTTCTTTTAAGTACGTCTTCAAATGACAACAAAATACACATGTCATTATGAGTTGTACAGAAAGAACACTATGTGTTTTGTATTTACATATACTCTTCACTGGATGTGGGTATCCACATGCAACTATTATAATTGGATGAGGGTCCATTTTTGCACAAGCTGGACTCAGTCAGAGATGTACTTTTGCATGGGTATGATGTTTGTATGAAGGTGTGCCTAGTCAATAGGAAGAAATGAGCCAAGATCACACACACAGACACACACAGAAATACAAAAGAATTGAACAAGTTGGGTCCAATTTCCAGATTGAGTGTGGTTAGAGTTGGAGGGCAACAGGGAGTGGCTTAGTAGAGGCACTGGAGAAATGAGGTCCCTTAGAAATTCCTTGATGAGGAGGCACATCACCTGATCATTGTGTTGAGACTGCTGCCAATCAAGTGGCAACCTCTGCATGCTGACGTTCTCTTTCACATAGTTTGGAATACTTGTGAGATTGAGTGGTGGATCAGACAGGAAAATGGTCTGGCTGACAACTACTTTTATTTTGGAGGGGATGTGAGGGGTGAAGGCAATTTCATACAGTAAACCCAGTTGACAGGGAGACAGCACAAGTGAAACTGTCCACACAGTAGGTCCAGTGTCACCTCTATACCCCGGGATAGCTCTTAGTAGGTAGCACTATATCCTATTCCTAAAAACTCTGTTGATTGTAGCAACAGGATACTCTTCAGCCACCTGCAGTTCTATGGCAATGTTTAAAGAACCTGTGTACACCTGGCAAAATAACATATATTAAATAGCTTTTAACTAGAGCAGTTATGAATACTCCAAGGATGGAGACTCCACAACCTCTCTGGTCAACTTGTTCCAGTATTAACTCTTTAAACAGTTGCCTGTCTTAGAATAATTCTGAGAATGGCAGTATGGAGGCAAAATAGGTGGTCATTACAAACACTTGAGAATGGCTTTACTAGCACACTGTCAGGGTATGGAGTCATATTAATTTTAACCAGCAATATTTTTTTCACTAAGTTCTCATGTGCGACTGGAGAAGGAGGAAAAACAGAAAGCAAGCAACATCTTAAATGGAATGCCTGACCTGCTACACTTCATGGCCCTTCAAAGTAATTTTCTTATCTACCCTAGTTCATACAGATTCTGCAAGGAATTAATCACAAAGGTCTTGTATTTTCAGAATTCATGCTTTGCAAATTCTTTTTCAAAAGAGAGAAACTGTACTGTCTTCCTACTATATCTGAGTTGAGTTTTCTCTGTAAAGTAGAAAACCATGCTCCAAAACTGTGATGAAGTCACTTCTATGAAGAGAAACAGCTGGTATATGAAATGGTACTTCCATATCTTCATAAATGAAGGCCATATATCACAGCAGACCTTCATATCTATGTAGGCTCTGAAATAAAAGGTCAACTTTTGAAATAAACTCAAGATAGTTGATGTTTAGTGGGCAGGAGCTTGTCTGGCAGAAGAGTATATTCAGGTTTGGAAGCAGATCAGAAATACTTTCTTTCACTGAGGACATGGGCTCATTTGGCACAGTTTCTCACAGCATTCTGCTACAAAAACTGTCAGCCTCTGGCCTGGACAGGCACACACTCTCCTGGGTGGAAAACTGGTTGGATGGCCGGGCCCAGAGAGTGGAGGGAAATGGCTTTAAATCCAGTTGAAGGCCAGCTACAAGTGGGGTTCTCCAGGGCTCAGTGCTGGGTCCGGCCCTGTTCAATGTCTTCATCAATGACCTGGATGAAGCCATTGAGTGAACCATTAGCAAGTTTGCAGATGACACTAAGCTG
>WAAB01005056.1:32489-62029 GCA_013389865.1 Piaya cayana
GGAGGTTATTCTCCCTCTGTGCTCGGCACTGGTGAGACCACTCCTTGAATCCTGTGTTCAGTTCTGGGCTCCTCACCATAAGAAGGATGTTGAGGCTCTGGAGTGAGTAGAGAGAAGAGAAACAAAGCTGGTGAAGGGGCTGGAGAACAGGTCTTATGAGGAGCAGCTGAGAGAGCTGGATGTAGCCTGGAGGAGACTGAGAGGAGACCTCATTGCTCTCTACAACTACCTGAAGGGAGGTTGTAGAGAGGAGGGAGTTGTCCTCTTCTCCCAAGTGACAAGCGACAGGACAAGAGGGAATGGCCTCAAACTCTGCCAGGAGAGATTTAGGCTGGACATTAGGAAAATGTTTTTGGTGTTCATGATACTGAACTCACAAGAGCTGTCCAACCTAAGATACAGCAGCTTGTGCAAGGGAACAGTGCAGCCCTATACTTAAGTCTGTGTCAGTTGTAGGAAAAAAAATCCACAGAAAGGGTCACTGGGTACTAGAACAGGCTACACAGGGAGGTGGTTGATTCACCTTCGCTGGAGATGTTTAAGGTACGGGTGGACGATGTGCTAAGAGGCATAGTTTAGTGTTTGATAGAAATGGTTGGACTCGATGATCTGGTGGGCCTCTTCCAACCTAGTTATTCTATGATTCTATCTTGAAGGCAGTAAATCCAGTCATTAACATCAAGACAGTTGTGTTCAAGTGCCTAGCTCACCCGAAGTCTGGAGATAGCATCTCCTACGAAAGGCTCTTTCAAAGCAGATGGGCAGAGTGCCAACACAGTACTTACTCTAAGGTATATTAAAGGTATAGAGAAAGCTGAGTGCCTTACAACCTACCCTGCATTCTCCCTTCAGGTAAGGAAGCACTGGAGGACCCAGCCACCCAAGCTGTCCCTTGTCACCACCACCAGAGAGTTGGGGAGATGGCAGTGTAAAAAGCATTGAAGCAAGAAGCTATGACAGAAAAGTTTTCAGTGTCAAAACACTTGGAGAATTAAATGTCAAGGGAAAGACAATCCTACTGCTCATAATTTCCTGAAGAGCCAAAAATTTTATTTTAGCATCTTAAAATAAAAATGCTTATTCTCTTCCCGAGTTCATGTCAGCCACTCCAGTAATGGCAGAGGAAAGCTGCTTCAGAGCCTGGTTACATTCTAAGGAATCCTTATAAACCCATCAGCCGCTAAGCTTTGCTTAGGAATGACAGTTCAGTGGAGCGGAAGTGCTATGAATCACACAAGTAGGAGCTTGGTCTTCCCTTGAGTTCTGTGCCTGAGATTATGGAACCAGAGATAGAAAACCTTTTCTCATTTCCGTATAAATCTTTCTTGGAAAATGCATGTCCAATAAATAAAATACAGATACTACTGAATATTTGATTATTTTTCTCATCATTCGACGTCCACAGCTGTTTTATAATAAGTGGGTCTAGAAAAAAAAATCATTCTGTCTCTGCTTTTGAAACATCAGTAGATGGGTCTGTTTAATGCCCTGTGACAGAGGGTTTTTATAGGTATAGTCCATTTTCTTGAAAGGGAAAAGAAAAGATTTAATTGACAGTCCACTAAAAAAAAGGACAGGTAGGGAAGAATTTGAGCATGGATTTAATCATAACATTATGAATTTACAAGCATGGAGCTTGAAAAATCGGAGTATAATGATTAAATGCATAGAATGAAAAATACTACCAGTAAAACCCCTATAAAAAATACTGCTAAGAAGATTTCTTGCCTCCTCCTTTGTTTTAATTTTATTTGCTTCTTACAGCGTTTTTATCCGTACAGACCTTCTCCTGAGCATCTCTCTGACGTTGCCATAGATTAAATACCCCCACAAAAAGCACCTAGCATTACACTCTCCGATCCCCAGAAACAATTCAGGCTTCCTAGCTTTGTTGAGAACATGCAGAGTGACTGCCTGCAGTGCCAGCAGAAACATTACAGAGACCCCAGCCCTCACTGCCTGTGGAAAGTAAAGTTTCTCAGAAAGTAAATCATGAAGGAAATAATTTCTTTCCAAAAGATTCTTCTAAACAGCATTTTCTCTATACTACTAAATGGATCACAACGTAAACAAAGATAAGCACAAATAAGCATTTTGAAATGAAAATAAATAATTTCCTTGAGCTGTTCTTACTCACAGAGCTAAATGGCAGAATTCACTTCCTGGAGTATTTGAAAGACTTGAGTCCAGACAACAAGTCTTCAGCAAACATCCCTCACAAGTGTAGTTCATCTAGTGTTCCAGAATGATGTTCTTTTGACAATCTGAGTTTTAGATTATGTGTTTTGCTGCCAGTCAGGAGTGTGGAATACTACTGTGCAATGAGGCTGTACAAAGAGAAAAACTTGCACTTTGCAAAGTAAGCAGATGCTAAATTGAGGAGTGTCATGGCAATAAAGAAGTTGGAAACAAACCCCAAAATTTTTCTTTTTCTTCTGTAAAGTTGTTGATAAGGACTGTTATGACCGTCTTAAACTTGTTTCGTCCAACAGAGTTCAGGTAAGGTCACAGAATGGATGTAGAGAACAACAGGAGTGTAGAGATCAATGTCCTGCCTGCCTGTGCCCAGGCCCTGCAAGAGGCAATGTCACCAGCAGCTCTAGCAGGGCTCCAGCTGCCATTAATTGAATAAAAAGGAAATAAATACCCATTTCCCTCATTCAGTCACTTGGTGATGCTTTCTCTCCCTTCTGCTTGTTTTTTTCCCTGCTTCCTGCACTTCAGCACTGACCAAGAAAACCCAGAGCACTTGGGCCATGTTGGCAGTACCATCTCCTGCAGGAGATCCTGCTGCAGCTACTCACCTGTAGCACAGCAGATGCCAAGGGTAGAGCAAGCAGGAGGGGAAGTTGGTTTTGTTGCAGGTCCAATGCTTCCAATCTGCATTCAGTACATCTCTCTACCTACTGACAATACTACTCTGCTCTGGTTTCTCTCCACTGTCTACCATGTGCCAGGGCACCCTTACTACTGGGAGGACTGTCAAAGGCACACAGACAATGCTCATGAGAATCCAAGCCAAAGGCAAGCCTTGGGGTAGCAGTATTTGACAGGTGCCTTTACCAAGGAAAGCAAGTCCTTCAGCTTTTACCTCATGCAGACCAGTATTTCACTTCTCATTTGGCCAACATGAAAATTGATGAAGGAACGTAGATCACAAAGCAAATTCTTTCTAGACCAAACTTCTGGAAGCTTCTAAGTCCTAGTTCTGAGTGAAGTGGTTCATAAGGTTTTATTTGCATAGCTATGAGGAGACAAGAGATATTTCCAACATTTTCTACAACATCTCTACTCCAGAAAAAGGTGGAGTAACAAAAGAAATGTAGAAACAATGCCAGAGATTAAGAGAGAAGGTGAATCAGCTTGGGAAGGTGCAGATGTTGACAAGATGCATGTGCTTAAATGTCACATCATTCCATATACTTAAATGTCACATCATTCCATATACTCTTTGCCCTCACATTCTCCTTAAAATCCTATGATTATGGTACCAGGAGGGTTTTGGTAGGGGAAATGCTCTCTTCTAAGCTGAATCCTAGCAGCACTAACACTATCAGCAGTGAGGAAAGCACGATTATTCAGTTTGGTTGGGTTGCTTTGCATCAGGTTGAGACAGCTTTTGACACCAGGTCACATATCTGTGGAAACTACAATGCCATCAGTCCAATTGTCATCTTGTCTCTCCAGAATCTTTCCAAGCTCATTTGTGAGGGTATTTTGGGGGATGATTGTCTCTTTGGTTTGTTTTTCCAAATAAATGCCCACAGCCAGAAAGTACATTTTCTTTGTAATGTTGTAAGATTTATCATCTTCAAGGAACAAACCAAAACACTTTACTCTTATTGCTCTGCCACCAATCATTTAGTATTTATGTAGCAACTCTGTTGAGAGATCTGCAGCAGCAGGGAAGAGTGCCTACCCTGCCGCCTACTGTCATCTAACAGTCAGTTGCCACTGCACAGTGGTGCCGGGTCGTGTCTCTTGCACAGCATTTTCCAGCAGGAACTCATTCCCTGTCACACTTTCCAAGAACACAAGAACCACTAGGTGTTTTCCACCCTTCCTGCCTTCAGAAGGTAAAGGGTCATCTATTAGAAATGCCAAATCCAAGACCAGCCTGATTCCAGGTTGGATCAGACATAAATGCAACCTGTGCTGAGTAACCTAGCCAAGCACATCAACCTCAAAATCTCTGCTAGTCTAAGGAGACTGGTTATCATAACTTCTTCCTTGAAAATACTGCATTATTTCCTTTCCTTTTTCCTTCTGGGTTGCAGACTTTTTGGTCAAACAACATACAAATACTATACACAGCTATACTTGTAAAATCAAAAGGGAGTGCTTTCCTGAAATTTGTTCAATGATTAATCTATAGGTCAGTTAAGTAGTTAGATCATTAACTAGTCTGCTTTCCTTTGGACAGGAGTCTGTGCAGGTGTGTTGAGAGGAGAGCATCATCTCTAAACTGGAGACATCAGTTCAACAATCCCTTATAAGGAATATTTGAACAGTCCTCTTAATGAAGTGAGAAGTCACAGGAATAACTGAGAGGAAACAAGGTTTTTAAACTTGGATAAGAGCTAGCTATTTAAGTGTGCAATTGTCTGTAAGTCAAGATCACCTTCACTAAATGCTAAACTCAGGGTAAGACATTTTGGACTCAGAGGCTTGAGCCTGACCATAGACTGCTGTATGGGTAGACAGCGGAATGAGACCTCTCTAACATCTCAGGATCTGCTGACAGACAGAAACAGGGATTTTCTTTCCATGTGGCCATTTCTGATATAGCTTCTTTGGTGTCTGAGTTAATTTCTACAATTAAAATATCTGTTTCTAACTTTAGCAATGCCTGGTGTCATCAAAAGTGTCATGGTAACTATTAAACAGCATGAATGACTCTCAGGAATGTGAGAGGTAGAGCCGAGCCCCTCTTCATTTACAAAGGTAGGTTTTCCATGGGGTTGGTGTGTACAGCACTCAGGGACATTGCAGTGAGACAATGTGTGTGGCAAATTCGGTTGTCAACAGCTCCAGGCCAAAATTCCTCAACATGCAGTAGGATGGAAGGGGCAGGTGACAACATCACACTCACAAGCCTGTCTACAAACATACAATGCCTGCAGCTCCATCTCTGGAAGGGGCAGTGCTGAGTGCTTCAGAGGAAGTCACTGGACCTCACCCCAGCCTCTCTGGTCAGTTAAATTAGCATCAGCCTGATTCCTGCATAAAAGCAGATGGTAACTAATGGCCAGACATGACCTTAACACCCGAAGGTTTAACAAACTATGTATAACTACATGAAGAAGAAAAATTACTCTGAAAGCACTTCAAAAGCTTTGTATTAGAAACAGGAGACTATGGTAAGAGGAATATGATACATAGAGCTTCTGGCACAACCTCTACATACAATGCAAACACAGATGACAGCAAACCTTAACTAATATATGTAGTGAAGACACCTTAACTCTTGCCTACTCATTTTTCCAAAGCATTAAAAATCAGTGCTGCAAATAGGGGCCTGGGGAGATGAAAGGTAGTTTTCAAAAATATTGGCATCATCTAGGAGTCATACTTTTATAAATTCCCATAAGTCTTGAAATGCTGAGTATATATTTCATTCTATGCCTTCAAAAAAACCTTCCCTGGCATTGAATAACAATCAACCCTGAAAACACCCACCCACAGAGATAAAGGCCTGTACAGAATACTTGGCCCAGTTTACTCCTGAGATACTTTTAAGCCTCAAGCAATAGGTCAATTTAATCAAATGCTCTATTCCTCTACTTTCTTCCTCTTCTCTCATTTAATTTTCAGTGTAGTTGTCCAACTAGTTCACTATGATTTTTAAATTCTAACAATGTTCTTCAACTGGTGTAATGGTTTGGATCCGACCCCCCTGCCGAACACCCAAACCTCACAGTGTTTGCAGCCTTTTTCCTCCTTCCACCCCCTCCAGTCTCACAAGGGAAAGGAAGAAGGGAAAAAACCCCACTCAAATGCCGAAATGAGCAGACCAAAACTGTACTAAAGTATACAGATGTATTTATACTTATACACAATTAGAATACTATGTACCCAGGAGAAGGGGACCCCAAACACCCTCTCCCTGCCCCAAAGAAAAAAGGAGAGAAAAATAAAAATCCAAAACAGATATACACAATAGAAACCCAAGAGTAAGCAATAAAAACTAACAAGAGAAAATCTTACTACTCTCCTTTAGATAGGACTGCACTAAGTGACTGCGGCACTCTCCTATTCTCAAGGTCCACAAGGCCTCACTGGGCCTCACTCCTCCACATGAGCAGAGCTGATAGCAGAGGAACCTGCTCCCAGAGCCACAGGAAGGGAAGAGAGAGAACAGTGTCTCCCCGTTCTTATTTATACCCTGGTTTACATAGAAAATCGCATGGAATACTGGGAGGTTGAGTACATTCTCAGTTACAACCTGGTTATCAAGGAGGGTCTAAAAATCAAAACCACTACAACTGGATGCATGAATAAGGGAATGGGTGGGCATTTGTTATTCTAGTGGTAAAGAAAAGACTATCCTGGCTACCCATTTTTAATTCATTGTTAAACATTAATGCTTTTGAAAGGAACAGTTTGGCCACAGTTGCTTTTTTTTTCCAGGTGTCAGGCTGGACAATCACAGTATGTCTTCCAAAGTACTTCCTTTGCTTCTACAGCATATATGCAACTTCAAAACTCACAAGCATATGCTAGCAAAAAAAAGGCTTGGAAAAATACATTTGTGCATAAGTATAGAATTATCCATCCATTTGTTTCTCAGAATTAAATGTTTTGACAGAATGAATTATTAACCAGCACCTATCTTCTCTGAGAATTATTAGGAATCCTGTGATAACTGACTTCACTGGGAGTTAGAGTAAGCTATGATAGGACATTGAAAGATCAGGCCAGAAATCACTTGCATCTGGCACAGTTTGGTTATCATCTAGGTTTTCTGTTCAAAATCATAGATATGTGTCTCAAGATAGAGTTGGGAGGGTTTACTAAGTGGTGGTGGGCAGAGGCACTTCTATATGTTTTCTTGGCTTGAATTGTCACATCCAATATCATAGAATGACTAGGTTGGAAAGGATTCACTGTATCATGGAGTCTGATCATTCCTATCAATCACTGAACTGTGCCCCTTAGCACCTCATCCACCCACACCTTAAACACCTCCAGGGAAGGTGAATCAACCACCTCCCTGGGTAGCCTGTTCCAGTGCCCAATGATCCTTCCTATAAAATTTTTTTTCCAGATGTCAAGCCTGAACCTCCCCTGGCAGAGCTTGAGGCCATNGGTCACACCGTTTCTGATACAAGCCAGGATTCCATTGGCCTTCTTGGCCACTTGGGCACACTGCTGGGTCATGTTCAGTCACTGTCAACCAACACCCCCCAGGTTCCTCTCCTCCTGGCAGCTTTCTAGACAGACTACTCCTAGTCTGTAGCACTGCATAGGGTTGTTGCGCCCCAAGTGCACAACCAGGCATTTTGACCTTGTTAAGCCTCATTGCATTGGTCTCAGTAGTCCAGTCTATTCAGATCCCTTTTCAGAGTCTTCCTACCCTCCACCAGACCCACACTTCCACACAGCTTAAATGTACTGCATACGTTCACTCACTTGTACATTGCTGCCCTGCATCTCCAGCTCAGTTCTGCATGTAGCAATCACATGTCTCTCCACTCTGGCTTCTGTAGTGTACCAATTTTCTGACTCATGGTTTCAGTGGTTCTTGTGTTGCAACCTGGCAGTGGCTTAACAATCTTTGAGACAAAAATGTCTGAGTTTGGCTTCTCACTCCATTGCATGCATCAAAGTCTGCTTTTTTGGAGATCCATGGTGACGTAAAAAAAGGGTGGTGTTGAGATAGGAAAGATTGGAAAAGAGAGATTTCTACAAAAACAACTTGTACAATCTGCATTACCAATGGTGTGGAAGAATGCATAACAAGAATTTTCTTGACACTATTGGGTGAAACAACAGACACAAATTGCATGTTAGTTATAATATATTAGATTAACTGTATAAAACAGGAGATAACAAAAGGTAAGTATATAAACACTGCAAAACCACTCAAGAGGTAAAATAAGATTTGTTTAACCCATAGACCACCTGGAAGTCAGGAGAATGGATCAATATTCTAAATTTCCAAGGTCTGGATGAGAACATGAGTCAATTTCCATATGCCAGCTTTAATTTGTTGAACAATTTAGTTATTTTCATGAGTTTTTAAACAACAACTGGAGTCTGTAAGCTTGCCACAGACTCCTCCCTCTTCTGCCAATAGATAATCAAGTACTAGATGGTGCTAATAGGTCATCTTTTGCTTTTCAATATCCTCATCAGCCAATAAGTCTAGGACTTGAGTTACTTCATTTGCAAGTATTTCCAGGATGGCTTGCAATTAAATAACTTGGCTCAGTTATAAATGGGTTCCCGTGTTCCACTGACCCACTTATTAGGGCTCCAGGTGGCAGGACCATAATTCTCTATGATACGTTGATGGGTCCATTCATTTGTTTCTCCAATTTTGGGAGCTACTGCTTTTAAAAGCAGTATTGATAGATTGTTTCTCTCAAGTCATTGTACAATTTTATGCCCAAATGGTTGCTGTTGTTGTCTGGAAGCAAAAAGAATAGAGGGCAGGCGACCCTAATGTTACATGTCACTGACCAGTTGACAGTGAATTTTTTATAAACATAATGTCCACAAATTCAATAACAGCCTTTAAAAGCCCTGTATCCATTCAGCTACAAGGCTTCCAGATCCTCTCTAGGTCTATGGGAAAATAGTTGTTAAAATTTCCTGTGGAAAAGCCATGGAACTCTTTATGACATCTTTATTATTAAGGAACCTATAACGTTGCCATACCCCTTCGACTGGCTGGCAAATTCAGAAGACATTATTGCCATCCATGCCTGCATTCTGATAGTGTTTGGTTTCATTTTTACTTGTCCAGTAAGAGTGAAAATACATATAGCATTTCTTTTGATCTCTCCGCCAACAACTATACCCCCTGATCCTGTTTGTATAATCTGGATCAATAAACAGAAGGCCCACTTGCAAGTACTATCTCCCGTCTGGATTCCATTGTTTTGAAATCAGTTTAAACAATATTTACCCCTAGAAGGGTAGCATATTTTCCAGGGTCACTCAACTCGTTCCTTCTTCAGTTTGGTGGAGGGACTTACTTCACTGCCTGTGCTTACTAGCTGTTTGGGATTGACAGGTATGGAAACCCAGGAACAGCCATCTAAGCCCAAGGGTCCACTGCACACCAAACAACTGGTTAGGTTAAAGGTTTTGGTAATTTGTTGGCCTAAAGTGAGGAATTCATTTTACCATGGTAGGTCAAGCACTGCTCCACTCCTTCTTATGTTCCTGAGAGGTTTTACTTTTCTAAGAAAAGGTACAGCACTCTTGTCTCAAGGGGATCCCACTTCTGACACCAAAAATGTCCCAAACTAGAATACAGAAAGTTTGCTGAGTGATCCCTCAAATCAAGATTAAGACACAATCAAGGTCAGATGCTGCACACAAAAATCTTTCTTATAAAAAGCAGAAAGTGAAAAGTCAGAGAAGACTGCAGTGATAGGAAGGAGAAAAATAAAGATAGAAAATTAAGCAAGAGTTCAGGATAGCGTCACAAGAACAGTCACAACTGTGAATCTGCAGCATCTTCAACAGTTGGCTTCTCAGGAATCCTGTAAAAAAAGTCAGTGGTGGGTGGAGGCACGTGTAGGCTTTTGGTGGGCCCCTTAATAACTTTTCTCAGCTTTGCTTGTCATGTACCACATGCACTGCATATCTTCACCCACCTACACTTTTGTGGTTCTACACTGTATCTCCAGCTTGCTTCTGCATGTGGCAATCACATGCCACACCTGCTTCAAGCTTCTGAAAGGTGGTGGTTTGCTGACTTGTGGTTTTGGTGGTTCCTGTGTCACAACCTGCCAGCGGTTTAGCAATCTTCAAGACAAAAATGTCTCAAAATATGTCATCTTGGCTCCTCAGAGCATGCCACAGTCTACCTATGGGAATAATCATCTAGTGCTGTTGTGCACCAGCTGGCTGAATCTGCAGACTGAGCAGCAAGAGAAAACACCTGAGATGCAGTGTGGGGTAATTCACTTAATTGCTGAAGGAAATGCAGAAAATGAGCCAGGTTATTGAAAATGAAAGAAAGAATGATCAGCTCCTGTGAAAAATCACAGCAATTTCAGCAAAATTCAAAAAAAATAGCTGGCACTGACTTGAGCTTATCGACCTTCTTAAACTTTTTGAAGCTGGTATGTTATCAGAGAAACAAGGCAACAATTTGTTTTCCAAACAGCAGCCAAAAGTACACTTTCAACACAATACTGAGACATTCAGGATAAGAAAATTTAGGAAGTTCTACATTGTGTATTCTGTTATTGTCTTCTTGAAATACACACATAGACTGAAGGGATTTTCAATTGTTATTAAGGGGCATCACTGTCTCTTTGCAAATTATTTCAGTTAGTTTTTATCCCATTCTTCACTAACAAGGCTCTGCCCATAATTACATCAGATTTACTCTTATTGGTATTCAATCTACATATATTGGTTATTAATTAATACTCTCTGTCACACTGGCTAATAGAGTCCTCACTTGTTATGTAAATTAACTATGCATGCCCTCTAGTGTTCAAGTTTTAGATCAGTGGGCTTCTTGGGTCAGTGGTTCATGACACAGGGATCACAATGCCTCTTGCAAAAATGACCTTTGTCTAAGTTTCTTCATTCTGTTGAGTTTACGTCAGCTGGCAAACCATCAGCTTGCTACCCTGCTAAGACAATGGTCTTTATTTTGGTTTGGAGAAGCATCTTAATTAAAGGTTTTCCATGTTTTTCTTGTTTGCCACAAACAACAGGGGCTTAATTTGTTTCTATACATCATTAGCAGATACTAACCTAAATTAGAGAGCTTATAGCAGCATTACCTGGTTTGTAAGTCATGTTTTTTACATTTGATTCTCCTGTATCACACAGAGATATTAAAATGTACTGCAGGACCTGCACTGCTAGATAGTAGTCTATCTGCAGAGCTCCTCCAAAGAAAACTTTATATATTTTTAAAGACTGGGGGCTTTATTAAAATGTTATGCACCACTGTACAATGCTCAAAAATAAGGTAATGTGTTATGGATAAACTTTAAGAGTTTTGAACATTAGTTTATTTGGAAACTTCAACAAAGTATCTTTTATCAGAAAAATAAACTAGTTTATTGGGGAAATAGCAATCCTACTTTATATTCTAGAAAGAACTGCTTAAAATTCTCTCTGACACAAGGATTTTTAACTTAAAGTCCTGCTTTATGTCTATAAACTCAATGTCAAATTTACTCTCTATTAAATACGATTATCCTATTGCCTTCTATCAACTACGTTCATCATTCTATTTCGTATAAAACTGCACATGATCATCCTTTATGTCAAAGCTTAAAATCATATGAAAGGCTGTAGCTTTCAACTGATGATGTTTCTTACATATCTTCCACTGAAACTTGTTATAGCTTTCCTTTTTAAAGAAGAGAAATTCACCCCAGCATTTTTACTGCTGCCCTTTCAGATTCAAAAGTAGCTTGGACAAAAGCCCCAAACCCCTCTTAGGATGCTGCTTTAAGAACTCCATGATCTATATTTGGTCCTCTACTTTTCCCTGGTACAGGACTTTGTGTCTCAATTCCAGCATTTCAAAAGTGGGAAGGTCATCACTGTCTTATACCAGGGATGAGTAAGTGAGAGAGTGTCAAGGGGTTCACAGGGCACAAAGCTGCTACATTAGAAACACCAGTGTCTAGCAGCCCCATAACTGCAGAAGCCCAGTGACACTTTTAATGGCAAAGTAAGCCAGGGATAGAGTTGTTTCTTACTGTTTTTTAAATCATCTGCTAATTACAATCAGTTTTGTTCTGGATGGGTTATCCAGTGTCATGAACACTGAAGATCTGTGTGTTGGCTTCTCATCTTTAAGAAATTTCTTCTTGGTATTATACTATACTGTGCTAAAAAAAAAAAAACCAACAAAAAACCAAAAACAAACCCCAAAAAACCAACAACCAAAAAACCCCAAAAAAAGAACCAAAGCCAACCAAAACAAACAAAAAAAAAACAATCACAAGGAACTTTTGAAGGCTCCGGGGAGCACGCATGGGAGTTAAATGCAGACAGTCCAGGTACAGGCTACAGCTGACCACAGGTTGTTTCCACCACAAAAAAGTTGTAAATATTTCTTCAGTACCTAAGGATATCTTTCTGAAATGATCTTTAACTTTCTGTTTGAAAGAAAAGGCTATTTTCTAAAAAATGCTGTTGTTGCAAAAGATGCACTTAGGGATAAATGAAAGATAAATGGCTCTTGAGTTTGAGCTTGTAATTGTCATTTACAAAATTCAATTAGGAGCTGTATATGTGAATGCTGAGGCACTTGGTTATGTTTAAGCTAGTGTGAATATACAATTGTCTTACAGTCTCGATGATTTAATAGTCACTCTACTGAATAACCATGCTTCTCTCCTCACAGGTAACACAGTTTAATACTGCAACCCACAGACATGGGATTTTACTGGTTTGGTGGTCTTAAACTGAAACAGAATTGGAATTATGCCACTTGGAAAAATTATCTTTTATGCACAAAATATTTATCATTTCAAGCTCCCCAGACACTTATGCAGAGCGAGCTCTCTGAGAAGAGAGTTCTGTGTGGAGAATTAACAAGAATTGAATTAGTGCACTGAAGTTAAAGAGGATGTTTTTAATGTCATCTTTCAAAAGTTCTTCAATAAGTCATTAAACAGAAGTTCTACCTTTGTTTTTTTGTTTGTTTGTTTGTGTTTTTTAATATATATCTCACTAGGAGTGACTAGGACAATATGACAATAAATCCCCAAGGGCAGAAGTCATAGAGTTCCATTCAGAGACTGGAAAAATATCACAGTCTATTGGAATTATCTTCTTGAAATTACCCAGCTCTTTAAAAAGATGGAAAAATTAGAGAGTATATAAAAGCTTTTTTGATGAAAATCCTGTTGATGCCTTCACTACCCAATGTCATACACTTGGAAACAGGTACCAACAAAGCAGTCAGTTTCTTCAAGAAGTAGATTATTTTATTACAATGTGAAATCTAAGTATTTCTATTTTTCATATAAACTGATTTTTAAAAAATGTTTTCTAGACAAACCATCTGCCTACGGATTTTTGTACAGACCAAGTCTACTTTTTTGAAAAAGAAAACTAATGGGCAATTTTGATCCTATCTTATTCTACAATAGTGTTCATTCATGCATGCAGACACATCTGTAAAGAAACACTAGACCAGTAAAGATCTCAGGAAGTTTTTCCTCAACCCCACATGCACTTTTATGGCTCAAAAAATGGATTTACAATTTGCAGTCACTCTAGTCAGAATCTCTTAAACCTAGATTTTGTTAATGTTTTCTCAGAGGGAAACGCCAGCAGACCTAAGGAGCCTAAGTGCTAAGGAACCTATGCAGTATATGGGGAGCAACCAGCAGCAAATGAATCATTGAATCATAGAATGGTTTGACTTGGAAGGGACTTTAAAGATTAAGTAATTCCAATCCCATGCCATGGGCAGGGGCACCTCCCTCTGGATCAGGCTGTTCAAAGCCTCATTCAACCTGGGGATGAACACTTCCAAGGATGGGGCATGCACAACTTCCCTGGGTAACCTGTTCTAGTGCCTCATCATCCAATTTCTCACCAAGTGAAGAATTTCCTTCTAATGGCTAGTCTAAATTTGCCCTTCTCTGGTTTACAGCCATTCCCTCTAGTCTTGTCACTACAACCTTTCTAAAGAGTCCCTCCCCAGCTTTCTTGTAGTCACCCTTCAGGTACTGGAAGGTTGCTATAAAAGCTCCTCACAGACCCGACTTCTCCAGGCTGAACAAGCCCAACTCTCTCAGCCTGTCGTCATATGGAAGGTGCCCCAGCCATTGGATCATCTTTGTAGCCCTCCTCTGAACCCGTTCCAACAGTTCTGTATCCTTCTTATGTTAGAGATTTCAGAACTGGGGACAGTACTCCAGGTTAGGTGTCACAAGAGAGTGGTAGAAGGGCAGAATCACCTCCCGTAAGGGGGCCAGGAAGAGTGTTTGGCACGACACCCTTAGAGGGCAGCAGGAGCTGTTCTGGTCCTGCAGGTGGAAGATGGAATTGCTAAAGCATAGCTACTTCATACTTCCCAGCTGTAGCACCCTCCAAACACAAGAGAACCTTCACCCTCCCAGCCACCTTTCTGCTTAGCACCTCTTAACCATCTCCTCACATGTTTCCTTGAGAGTGGAAACCTGCAACTCCAGTGAAGATATCTGGGAACTGCTTATGAAAGAAGTCCTTGAGACTATGCTTGTCTCAGGGATTACATTGATGCAGTTTGTTTTATGTTTTGTAACATAGCTTCTAATTTTAATAATTGCCTTTCTTATGCCAGCAGTAGAATTAAAACTGTGCATCTTCCTTTGGCTTCTGCCTTACTCATGACCACAGGGCTATGTGTGTGTTTGTCATGGCATCAAAGTGTTCCTCCAGTGAGCTCAGCAGAAGCAACCTCTTCTCTTTTTAGGCCATCTGAACAAGATGGTACCAAATCTCATTTTTCTGATGCCTAGGGCAATTATCTGGTCTTGTGGAATGAAATTTTTTTTTAAATCCCTGGCAATTTACCTTGTATATCGGAGATGGAAAATAAGAATAGTGACAACAATATAATAACAAGGGAAACAGTTGTATTCTGATTTTTATTGCACTCATTTGTAGGACTGCTTCTTTGAAATGAAGCTATCACTATCATGCCTACAGAAGAAGATGGGCCAATTGTTCATAATTCCTTGTAGTTCAATGTTTTCAGCAAAACTCCCAAATTTCATGCTTGTAGTTTATTATTTATGCTTGTAATGTGATTGATAAATGCAGCTTAGTAGCCACTTACTACGGGTTTTACTATGAGTTTAAAATTATTGACTTTTTTTTTGTAAACTCAGAGTAAATCAATTATTCCTGTTTTCATTTTTCCTTGGAAATAAGGTTTGATGGTGAATAGCTAGCAAAAATTTGTGGAAGAAACTGTTAAAAGAGGAAAGCATGTTCCTTTTAGCAGTATGGGCAGGAAGATTCGTTGATAGTGCAACCATTCTCCCACTAGGTCCAGATAGGCTTTGAAAAGGGGTAAGATCTGAGTGGAGCTGTGGATGTCAAGAGGCTGTCCTTGAAATTTTGAAACTGAGGAGAGGTATGGTGGAAAGCAAGAAAGAATTGTCAGTCAGTACCTATTACTGCACAAACAAGATATTAAACAGTTATCTCTGTAGCAAATTCAAATGGAAAGTATTATTATTAAAAGGTTACTTGCCCTGAGGGAGACTTACTAGGAATATTTGCCAAATGGAAATGGATAGCTGAATCATACCCAAGCACAGCAATGCTATTGCATCTGTTGGCAAATTCAATTCTGTAGTGGCTAGATGTCCAAGTGGAACATCACACAGGGATATAATTCTCATAGCAATGTTGTCACTTAATATTGCAGAATGACAAGTGGTCTCATAAAGACAGGCAAAAAGTGCTGACTTCTAAAAGGGCTGTAGATTCTTATAGCTCTGCATAAAATGTTAATACCATGACATTTGTCGAAGGCTTAAATCATACTAATGGAAGAAGAACAGTTACTGAACTAATTAATCCCAGCATGTTCTACTGCAGATCTTTAACCAGTGGTTTTAAGGTAATGAAACTGTAATAAGAAAGATATTTTCCAGTGAGATATAACCGTTCTATATGCAGTTTTATCTCTTTATTTAAGAACTTGCATAGTTCAAATCACACATTATTTGAACTCAGCCCTGGTATTTAGAAACAGAAATTTGATATATTTCTTTCAAAGATCTTTTTTATTTTAACTCATAGGTAAAATATTTCAGAATTACTTCAGTGATAGCAGGATCATCCCTAACTATTCAGAGAACTCTCCAAACCACTAAAAACTATAGTGAGATATGTAAAGGATATGCTGGCTTGATTTGAGATACCTTTGGTTTCAAGCAGTGTATGACGAAGCAGAACCTGTGCATCTGGGTAAACAGAGGAACAAATCGTGAAAGAGGAAGGGCAAACAGGTGCAGTCTTTTCTAAACTGGCACAAAATTTGTAGGAAATTAATACATTCACATGGACAAGTTAAGTCAGATATATTTCTGCTACTGTCCCAATGAAGTTTAAGATAATAGAAATTCTGTCATTATGTATAAAAGATGCATCTGAACAACTTCTCCTTTTAAGTGATTAAAAGGTGAACAGGCCCTTTACTTTGCTATTAGTAGGATCTGCTTCCCCCTCCACCTTTTCTATGCAAAAATACACTTCATAAATTCTTCAAGGCACTGTTGAGATGAATACATGAGAAACCCTGTTAAAAATGTTTTTCTTATCAAATAATAGGAACTGTTACAAAGAAGGTTTTTACCAAGGTCTTTGGTATAACAACTCCTGCCTGTGAAGCTCAATGTCAAATAAAATGCACCAAGAAAAGTCTGCAGTTCATAAATAGATGTGTATACATTTTCATAAGTGAGAGTTCCTAGGATTGTTTTGTGTGTGTTTTTACATGTGTGTGTATATATATGCATGTGAAAGCACATATGCACATATTTATAAATATGCGTGTGTGTGTATACACACACACACACACACACACACACACATACACATTTAATAGTGTGTGTGTGTGTGTAGTTAACATTACAGTTGAACATACTGCTATACACCATGAATACTGAATATTCTTCCAGACATTTGCTATTAAGATGGGATGTGTTAGGAAATATCCAACCAATGGCTACATAAACTCTCAACAGTGAATCACAGAATCATATAGTGGTTTGGTTTGAAAGGGACCTCAAAGACCATCCAGTTCCAGCCCCCACTGCACCTGTACTAGATTAATTGCTCAAAGCCTCATCCAACCTGGCCTTGAACATCCCTAGAGACAGGGCATCCTCTGCTTCTCTGGGTAACCTGTTCCAGTGCCTCACCATCTCACGGTAGAAAATTCTTCTTAATATCTAATCTAAATCTACCCTCTTTCAGCTTAAAATCATTATCCCTTGTCGTGTCACTACGCTATGCGAATGTTTAGTGAAACTGCCCTAGCATGCTACCAGAACAGTTATAGTAAAAGTCCAATGGGCTACAGTAAAAGGCATGGAAGAACTTAACAAAATAAATCAGAGTCTTTGTCATGCCATTATACCATTCACTGAGCATTAGTTTCTGTTGATGCCACCACTGTTTTAGGTAATGCCTTTGTGGGAAGGCATTATTTCCACAGCAAACTCTGAGTCAGTTAAATGGAGCACTCTGGAAACAGATGTTCTCTGCTTTTCACTCACAAAATGCTGAAATTCAGCCTTCCAGAACAAGAAGACAAAAGGCAAATACACAAGTAATACCAGTGATTTGTCTCTGAGATAAGTGCTTTGGACTGTCTGCTGAACAGGTGAGTGATGCACACCGGCTAAACAAGATGCACAGTGTATGGCAGAATCATCAGAAGAAACAGAAAGAAAGCAATGCTGCTTTTAAATCAGTTTGACTCATCAATCCACACCTGTAATTCTGTGTCACTCTTTTTCATTCTGCTAGACACCTTTTTTTTTAAAAAAAAACCAAAACAAAAGAGCATGTCCCACAGCTGCCATTGCTGATCTCCATCCCACCACTGGCAGACACTAAATCTTACTTACTTTGAAGATGAGACTTTTAATCTTGGCCCAAGCAAAGCACCTTTTTTTGATTGAAGACTTACAGTGGAAGAGTTACACTAAATACATAACTGCCCTGACCTAGCTCCTAAATCTTAATAATTACAAATATCCCCTTTTGATTTACTTTTTGTGTCTTTTCTTGGAAAACAGATTATTTTATTTCTACAAGCCATTGCCATTTCTGCAATGTCCACCAACTTCACCCTTGACACCTCTCAAAAGATAGTTTAGACTGACTTCCACTGAAAGGGCAAGTGGAACTCTGGAGTAGTGATGGTATCATGTCAGTGAGACTTAGTAGAGTGATGAGCTATGAACAAAATCCTTACCCTTGTCTGCTGTCTAAATGAGAATATATATACCTTTCTTGCTGTTCTGCAAGATTTCTCTACCTAAGAAGTGCCACCCTGCCAATTTTTAACATCCTGCTTTAATTTGCATAAGGATAACTCCAACTCCACTGTCTCACAAGAATTTTAAACGTTGTTGCAGAGTAACTGAAATGAGTACAAATGACTGCGTTTGCCCAAAGGCAATAAAGTTCCTACTTAGGGAATTTATACACCAACCATGTCAGGTCTGGAGCAAAACGTTTATTGCTTGCATGAATATACCCCTTGATACATGACTATAGGCAAGCAGCAGCCAGTAATACCACATGACTATGGCCATGAGGGAGCCCTATGGATATAAACAGTAGCTGCACAGACATCATTTCTACTTGTGCTGTTGGGTTTGCCATCTCTGACAGCACACTGCCAAGAGAGTTTTGTGAAGCCTAAGGTTGGGAATAGCTCCTTCTTGAGAGTCTGCAAGGCAATATTCAGATGCTTTGAACTCAAGCAGTTAGATGTTTATAGCCATGGAAACTACCTTTTAGTCAGACTGAATTCAGATTTAACAACTTTGGATGGCTGTGGTGGTGAGTCAGATTAGCCTTGTACGAAGACAACAACATACTGTCTGCAACTTCTCTTCTGGAGTAGTATTGCTAAATGCAGACAACCACTGCTAACACAGATGGAGTCACACCAGAACAAAGTGTCTATACAGGTGGATAAATCATGATATCTTCTGAACAGTAACCAGGTTTCTACTGTTTGTTTTAAATCATTCCTACACCGTAAACCACAGCCAGCTTAACCTGAGTGCAAGCATTTGTGCTGAAGTGAGAGTACCAAAGCCTTTGAAGTGAATTGAGCAAACAGGTCAAGGACAGGAAAGCACTGAGGAAACTTGCTGCAGCTGCATGGAAAGCCTCACTGCCAAACTTGTGAAAGCTCTTTGAACCTTGCTTCAGCACTCCCTCCTGAGTTGGCAGAGCAATGCAGCAGCATCTAAGAAGCAAGTTAATCCTGCATGATTCAAAATGGAGTAGAGGCAGTGCAAAACTGAGTTCTTCTAGCCGAGTCCACAGTTGCCTATAGCGCTCTGAACCCTGCACACAGAAGGTGTTACCTTGCTCAAGGCAGAGTTTAACAGGAAAACCTTAATTTCTGGTCCATCCCAACCACCTCCTAGGAAAAATCTCCCTTGACATAGACAGTGAGGAAATATCCTAAATATTGATGATACCTCTCCTCCCATATATTCTTTTTAACAAAAAAAATATAAATCATCATTATCTTAAAAGCAAGAAATGTCTTAATAATAATAAACATCATAAAAACATTAGGACAATTGGAGGGAGAAGGGTCAGAGATATTATATCCTAATTTCTAGATGATGCAGAGTGAAGAATGAAAAAAATCTTATCAATGACACCTTTTCTATGCTTTTGATATTGGAGATGGAAAGTCTATTTGCCTGCAGAAGAAGCAGATGAAATGAATACCTAGCAAAAGAAAATTGTTATGTACAAATACAAAACTTGGGTTGAATTGTGAACAAACAAGTGCCAGAGTGACTTCCTTGTGTGGGATCTAAAACAGATAGCAATTTCAGCAGAATTCTGTCCCTGCTAGTCACATTTCAGCATTCACCAACATGGAAGACACAAAAATGCGTCAAGGATAACTATCCTTATCTTATCTCTGTTGTACAAAGTGATGTGTATACAATCAAGATTAAGCAAGATTAAGCAAGTTGAAAATTGAAGACTGGGTCTCCTTATCATCCAAGAGCCTCCTTGTTACATTCTGTCTACTCGCAGGGCATACAGAAGACATGGACACGTGCACAGGAACTGATGCATCACACAGTGCAACATGCAAGAAGAGCTGTCTTAACTTTGAACAACCCTTCTGTTAGAAGTAAACCCTTACTGAAATCTACATTTGTGCCCACAATTGTCAGAAACTAATGAATTCTCCTAGGCAGTCTTCATTCTTTCTATTACACAAATAATTAAAAAAAAGTCTACATATCACTCTTGGGAGTGGTTTAGATCTAAATTAGTGGTTTGTCCAATTTCAGTAGTTTTCCAACAATGGCTGTTGGTTATACCAAAGTCTCCAGTGACTCAACGATAAATGGAGGAAATATTTTAAAGCTTCCTAAGCCTTCTCTTCTCTATTTTAATTTGTAGGCAAGGAGGTAACTGACCATAAACAATGATAAATGACAGACCAAAGAACAGCTGTCAACTCTTTCAGGGGCCCTCCATTGATCCAAAGTGATGAATAATGCAAAGTAATAAAAATAAAACAACTGCAGTTGGAGGCTGTACCTAAAGTGCAGAATCCAGAAGCACAGTCCATTTCCTGGGTGAAGGTGTAATTGTGACCATTTCAGACTACTTGTGATTGCAAAGACTCCAGTCTCTGCACCAGCACAGTTGTTGATACAGGTGGGAAGGAAGCCCATTTCTACTTTCACTGGAGTGAAGCCTGCAGCACTGGAGGATGCAACCTCAGTTTCTCCATAGAAATAAACTAAAGTGCAAGTGCAACATTGCCTCTTTCAGTTAGAAAATACTTGTAAGTGTTTCATCTATCTTGTGTGCCAATTGTTCTGCCTACACACTTGTAAATAAACATGGGGACACATCTGTAAATGAGTGTATGTTGAAAATAAAGGCAAACAGCATGGTTAAGACTCAGGTTCCTGTAGCTGAGCAGCTCTAATGTAGTGGTAATTAATAGGCCAGAAATAGGCCAAATGTGCAATTTATTACCTCTATCAGACTGAGCTAAACCTGAGCAACTGCTCTGCATTCATGGCTAGGGAAACTAATGGCCCTTGTCTGACAAGAAAGGCAGATATTAGGAGAAAAACCAACATGTTCCATTATGCAAGTGTTTGTGCAAGGAGAAAACCTTTAAAAGAGAATAATTTTCTGAAATCCTATTTCAGCCCCTTCCACAGAGAGGACATAGAATAATCGAACAGTTTCAGTTGGAAGGGACCTTGAAGATCACCTAATTCCAACACCTCTGCCATGGGCAGGAGCACCTCCCACTAAATAAGGATGCTCAAAGCCCCATCCAGCCTGGCCTTAAACGTTTCCAGGCATTGCATCTCCACAGCTTCCCTGGGCAACTTGTTCCAGTACCTCATCATCCTAATTGTCAAGATATTCCTCCTTACATCTACTCTAAATCTGCCGCTCTCCAATTTATAACCATTGCCCCTACTCCTATCACTATATGTCTTTAAAAAAAGTCATACAATCATAAAACAGTTAGGGTTGGAAGGGACCTTAAAGGTCACCTAGTTCCAGCTCCCCTGCTGTGTGCAGCGACATCCCACTAGATCAGGCTGCCCAAGGCCTCATCCAAACTGAACTTGAACACCTCCAGGGATGGGGCATCCACAACTTCCCTTGGCAACCTCTGCCAGTGCCACACCACTTTCAGATACTGGAAGGTCACTATAAAATCTCCTCAGAGCATTCTCTTCTCCAGGCTAAACAAGTCCAACTCTTTCAGTCTGTCCTCACAGAGAAGGTTCTCCAGCCCTCAGATCATCTCTGGACCCATTCCAACAGTTCCATAGCCTTGTTATTTTGAGGATTCTAGAACTGGACACAGTACTCCAGGTTGGGTCTCACAAGAGGGGAATAAAGGGGCAGAATCACTTCCCTTGACTTACAGGCCCCACTTCTTTTGATGTAGCCCAGGATACAGTTTACCTTCTGGACTGTGAACACACACATAGGTTCACAGAATCATTTTGAGCTTCTCATCAACCAGCACCCCCAAGTCCTTCTCTGCAGAACAGCTCTCAATCACATCACACCCCACTGTGTACTGAAATCAGGCATTGCCTCAACCCAGGTATAGGATCGTGTATTTGGCGTGGTTGAACCTCATGATGTTCTCACAGGCCCACTTCTCCAGACTGTCCATGCCCCTCTGGATGACATCCCATTCTTCTGGTGTTGAAATTACACCACTCAGCTTGGTGTCACCTACAAACTTGATAAGGGTGTACTCAGTCTCACTGTCAATATCATTGATGAAGATATTAAACAGCACCAGTCCCAGTACAGACCCCTGAGGAACACCACCTGTCCTGATCTCCACCAGGACTATGAACCATTGACCACTACTCTTTGAATATGACCACCCAACCACAGAATCACACAGAATCACAGAATCATCAGGTTGGAAGAGACCCACCAGATCATCAAGTCCAACCATTCCTACCATTCTCTAAACTATGCCCCTCAGCACCTCATCCACCCACATCTTAAAGACCTCCAGGGAAGGTGAGTCAATCACCTCCCTGGGTATACTGTCCCAGTGCCTAATGACCCTTTCTGTGAAGAATTTTTTCTTATGTCCAACCTGAACCTCCCCTGGTGGAGCTTGAGGCCATTCCCTCTTGTCCTGTCCCCTGTCAGTTGGGAGAAGAGGCCAGCACCCTCCTCTCCACAACCTCCCTTCAGGTAGTTGTAGAGAGCAATGAGGTCTCCTCTCAGCATCCTCTTCTCCAGGCTAAACAACCAGTTTCTTTCCCACCATACTGTCTGCCCATCAAATCCATATCTCTCCAATTTAGAGAGGAGGATGTTGTGGGGGTCTGTGTCAAAGGTTTTACAGAAGTCTAGATAGATCACATCCATTGGTTTACCCTTGTCCACTGCAGCAGTCATACCATTATAGAAAGCCACTAAGTAGATCATACAAGATTTACTCCTGATGAAGCCATGCTTGTTGCCATTAATCACATCCTCGTCCTCCATGTGTTTTAGCATGGCTTCTAGGAGGATCAGTTCCATGATACTCCCAGGCACAGAGGTTAGGCTGACAGGTCAATAAGTCTCAGGGTGGTCTTTTCTGCCCTTTTTAAAAAGGAGCACTTTACCCTTCTTACAGTCACCAGGGACTTCTCCAGATTGCCATGACTTGTATTCATGGCCCTCCTATTTTTGGTCAAGTCCCTCCTGAGCTTTCTTGTACACCTCCTGGTGTACTGGAAGGTCACTATAAAATTTCCTTGGCGCCTTCTCTTCTCCAGTCTGAAAAACCCCAACTCTCTCAGCCTGTCCTTGTATGGTTGGTGGTCCAGACCTCTGAACAATTGTTCATGGTAATACAAAATACTGGATTAATTATCTCAACATTTCCAGTCCAAAGATACTACTCCCAACAACCAAACATTACAAAATCTGTATTTCAACAAAAACACAGTTGCTAGTATGGGGCTTGTACAGATTTCTCTGACACTGTTTGGATCACTTGTGATTTTCTGCTTCATCCATGGGACTTGCTTAATGGGAAAATCCATCATTGACAAGAGTAGCTGTTGAACTGTTGTATCTTCTGCTGTACCTGGATGAAGGGTGGATACACCAGCTAGAAATGAAATCAACAATCGTATCCAGAGCCCCAGGTCTCACTCAGTTTCTAGTCTAGATGGGAGTTTGTTTGCATTGAATTCTTTTATATTTTAAAATAAGGGTCAATCTGACTACCGGCATAGGCAGAAACTTAAAAGAAAACTAAGCCATCTTAGCTAGAAACCAGTATGCTGGTTCAGACCCGGTGTTCCCAGCACTCTGGGAGATGCATATCACCAACTCTTTTCAGGAAAGTCGAATGGTTAAGAAGGCCCAACATCCTTCCCGCTGGCTGGGTACAGGTATAAATTAATAGAGATATAAACCAGTCAATTTCAACCCACCTTTTGTAGGGAAAAAGTGGTGTCGGTATGAATGAGCTTAAGCAAAAGTAGAAGAAAAGCCATAACTTCAAATATTGATTTCCAATCAGAAAAAGTGAGGGGAAGAACAAGACTAAAAAAGGTTCTGTCTTCATTGGATTTCCATACAAGATGGTAGTATCAATTTTGTGAATTCATGAGGTAATTCTTGTAATCTAATCCTTTTTAAGTGACGTGAGTTTTACCAGACATACGTAGATCAAACTCTTCTGTAGTCTGATTTTTCTATAACATTAGTAAACTCATAAAACAATGATATTTTGTTTATAAAACAACAGTCAGTCTTTTAATATGTCTTTAATTAACTCCCAGGCAATTCTTGTGCAAATGGCAGCAGAATTCTTCATTCTTTGTAATGAAGACAAGCAGGCAATATATTTCATTTTATTGTGAACTGTCAAATAAATGTCATGAAAAATTTCTATTATATCAGGAATCACTGAAGCTCTTCACCTTCATGGACCAGAGAAAGCAGTGAATTTTCTAAGTTAGAATAAGTTGTAGCCTGTTTGCATGGTGTGTATATCCCAAAGAAAGGAAAGGCTGCTCAGAACATCTACTAATTGCAAGGTAAAAAATAGTAACAAATGAAACACTTGGCAAACATTGTTGACTTACAAGTAAATGGCAGGCGTTAGAAGTGACAACAATAAGAACTAGCAGTCCAGTGGAGTATTCTTTTTAAGCAACATTCATATTTTTCAGTGATAAAAAAATAACTTTATTTTTGGAGTCACCAGCTCATCTAGTAAATCTGTATACCTTGACTGTCATCTATTTGGACTTTCGTAAGGCCTTTGACTGGAGAAATTTGGATTTGATGGATGGACTGTTCAGTCAACAAGGAATTGGTAGGATGGTCACATCCAGAGGGTAATATTCAACAGTTCAATGTCCAGATGGAGATCAGTTACAAGTGGTGTCCCTTAGGGGTCCAAAATGTGAAAGCAGCCTTCCGGTACTTAAAAGGGGCCTATAATAAAGACGGGCATAGACTTTTAGCAGAGTTTGTGGTGACAGAACAAGGCATAACAGCTTTAAACTTAAAGAGGGTAGATTTAGATTAGATATAAGGAAGAGATGTTTTATGATGAGGGTGGTGTAACACTGGAACAGGTTGCTCAGAGATGTACCTGATTCCTGGAGACATTCAAGGTAAGGTTAGATGAGGTTCTGAAAAACATGATCTCTTTGAAAACGTTCCTACTCATTGCACAGGGATTGGACTAGATGACCTGTAAAAATCCACTCTCATGAGATTACTCCATGAGGATGGGTGGATGAGGTGCTGAGGGACATGGTTTAGTGATTGATAGTAATGGTTGGACTAAATGATCCAGTGGGTCTTTTCCAACCTAGTGATTCTATGATTCTATGATTAAATGTCAGTCTGCCTTCACTTAGGAGACTTATCCTCAGCAGTATCTTTAAATTCTGCTTTACATCTTTATGTAAACTTCTAGGAATTTTCATAGAATAATCATAGAATCATAGAATTAGCACCTCATCCACATGTGCCTTAAACACCTCCAGGGAAGGTGAATCAGCCACCTCCCTGAGCAGCCTGTCCCAGTGCCCAATAACCCTTTCTGTGAAAAACTTTTTCCTAAGGTCTAGCTTAAATCTCCCCTGGCAGAGCTTGAGGCCATTCCCTCTCATCCTGTCCCCTGTCACCGGGGAGAAGAGGACAGCTCCCCCCTCTCTACAGCCTCCTTTCAGGTAGTTGTAGAGAGCAATGAGGTCTACTCTCAGCCTCTTCTTCTCCAGGCTAAACAACCCCAGCTCTCTCAGCCGTTCCTCATACGTTCCTCTCCAACCCCTTCACCAGCCTTGTTGCTCTTCTCTCGACTCGCTCCAGAGCCTCAACATCCTTCTTATGGTGAGGAGCCCAGAACTGAACACAGGATTCGAGGAGCATTCTCACCAGTGCTGAGTACAGAGGGAGAATAACCTCCCTGGACCTGCTGGTCACACCATTTCTGATACANCCAGGTCATTGATGAAGACATTGAACAGGGCTGGACCCAACACTGAACCCTGGGGACCAGCACTTGTGACTGGCCTCCAGCTGGATTTAAGGGTATTTAGCACCACTCTCTGGGCCTGGCCAGCCAACCAGTTCTCCACCCAGGAGAGCGTGCACCTGTCCAGGCCAGAGGCTGACAGTTTCCATAGCAGAATGCTGAGAGGAACTCTGTCAAAGGTTTTGCTGAAGTCCAGGAAGACCACATCCACATTCTTTCCCTCATCCAGCAACTGAGTCACTTTGTCATAGAAGGCAATCAGGTACTTTTGGCAGGACCTGCCTTTTGTAAACCCATGTTGACTGGTCCTGATCACCCAGTTCTCTTGCATGTGTTTCATGACAGCACTCAAGATCACCTGTTCCATGACTTTCCCTGGCACTGAGGTCAGACTGACAAACCAGTTTTCCAATCAGTTATTTTATACAAGAGTGGGTTTGTGCTTTGTATTGGTTTGGGCAATAGGACCAGAGGCAGCTCATCCTCTGTCTTTAACCTAAACCTCCATTAAGTAATTAACCAAGCAAATTCTTTACACACTTTTTCTTGTGGTCAGTCTGGTGAGCAAGCTAGAATCCAGGGTAAGTCATTCATTTGCCCTGCTCCCATTTACTTCAGGAATAAAAGAGGAGATAAATTAAATATAAGTTCCTATGGTCTTAACTTTCCCCCGCTTACTAGCACTATTGCTTATTTAATGCTGGCTGCAATTTAGCACCAGAAATCTTACGCATGGGAATCACAGAAGGATGAATGCTTTCTTCTGTTTGTAAGCTGCATTTCCAGATAATATAAAGCATTTGTTTCCACTTCAATTTACATTCCAAATCTTCTCAAGCAAAGTCATGATAAACTGTAATCCGATGTTGGGATTTAGCATGGGGCCATGGAACTTTTGTTGACATTTTGATGAAAAAAACCTCTGAATCAACATTTCTCAGGAAGCTGGAGCGCAGTGCAAATGAAGAGTCTGATTTAAAGCAAGAATTCAAGTAAGCCTTGTAAGATGACACAGCTAGCCAAGAACAGCATGGCAAACCAGCTGGGCCAAACAAATGTACGACTTTTGCCAGGGTTAGTATGACATACAGCATGAGATTCCTGGCCAAGCTCATTGATCCTTGGGTCTGTGGAGTCTCAGCAAGCCTCTCATCCCCAAGGGACCCCATAAGTACTGGTTCATAGCTAATCTCTTTGTTATTCCTACACAGTTTTCATCTATATGGTATGTAACACTGCCTAATATTTAATTAGAATGTCATTAATACTGTGGTATTTGGATGCTAAGTCTCTTTTTTAATTGACTTGGTGCTTAGTGACCTTTAGCAGTTTTTTAAGTCTTGAGTTGCATCTCATTACTAAAAGACAGAAGGAAATGGAGAGGAAACCATTAGAGAAAACTGAAGAAGGACTTGGGGAAGAGATTTACAGCATACACATGAATTTGGCAGTTCTTAAAGCATCCACTGGAAAAACAGTTGAGAAATCTTGTTTCTTGCTGTCCATTAATATCGTTGTGATTGTAAACAGGCTCAAACCCACTGAAAACTATTAAGGGTTCTGAGAAGCCATAGCAAGATTTTAATTTTTTTAAAGATAATCTTTCGTTATTTATTCTGAAGGATTAATTAAGTGGAGGGTGCTCTATGTGTACTATGCAATTTGGCCTTTTGCTTATGCCCTTTAAAGAGTGCAGTGCTTTAAAAATAGGTACGGCAACATTGAGGTTGGCCTTTTTTCCCTACATGGGTTGTGCCTGAGTCTCAAATAACACACTAAAAGAAACCTAACAATATTGTTTGACCCAAAGTGTGTACATCTCTGATGCATTTTTTTTTTGCCATATTAGTAGAATATTCTTTCCACTTGTAAATTTTCCATGATATGGAGGCATTTCATTTATTTAGCGATTAGAGTAGGGCTGTTTGTGTTTCATTCTCAGCTCTGTTACTGACTCATTGATGTTTCCGTATCATGCACATAGCTGTGTTGCAAAGGATGTCTTCAGCTTCTGTAAAATGTTAAGAAATACAGAATTGAATTGAGCTGCATTAGAATCCTGTATATGCCACTTTCAGGATGGACTCCTGAAGAGTAGTAATTTTAGGTATCGTAACTGTAAGAGCTTTCTTGCCAGAACAACCTACATGCTTTGGTGTGCATTACTAATAGTCAAGAATCTTGTTGCTTAAACTGTGCGTATTTCACAAGTGAAAATTTCAGGAAGGAATAAAAAATACCAATGTTCATGAGTGGAGCAGGAGCAACAGAAGTAATGCACTGTTATGCATAGTGACATTTCTGATTACTTTCATTACAAAATCCTCAAAGAATTTATCTACTTCTACCTGAACAAAAGAATAAGAATTCTATATATCCTCCTCTGAGTTTCTTTTATCTTCCTCAGGAAAATTCTACATTGGTTATTAACTTTGGCCTGCAACATAAACATTTTGTAGTTTTTAATAAAATACTCCTTTAATTTATGCATTGGTCTCTATTCTGCTCTGTCATTTCTTTTACAGCAGCAGGATGGATATTTATACTCTGTGCATGCATGTAAACTATTATTTACTCATAAATGTAATATGATTTGTACAAGAGTGATAATCTTACATATCTCTGGTCAATTATAGGAGAATGTTAGAAGACGGCATAGAAGTCTTTTCTGTGTAAAAGGTCAGAAAAGAAAGCCACACCAATGCCATGTGAAAAAACTCATCTAAAGAGTTTTCCAGTCATCCAAAAATAGCTTAGCACTTATAATCCATCTACATAGCCCACTCTCAGACCTGAGAAAAAAAATCCCAAATACACGATTAGAAAGCTGTCTTTAATTTTGTGTGAGATTCAGGAATATATTTTGGGAATAAAACTTGAATTAAAATCTTACATTGCTCTTGACATAAGTAGGGCAGCTTTAATAAAATGATACAGCGAACAGGCAGCCTTGTGCCAAAATCTTGACTTGAAAAGGCTAAAATGTTCAACTTCTTCCTCTTCATTGAGGAACTACAATTTCACAGCTACACCTTAAGTTTTTTAACCAGGGAATCACTTCCTCCAAACTCTCTCAGAACTTGATTCATAGATTAACAGAAGTTTAAAAGGTAGGTGTAGAGATACTGAGCTCATAGGAAACACTGTATTTAAAAACAGTTGTCACTCACGCAAGTCTGGAGAGATAGCAGAGGGAAGAACGAGGCCTGATCCCACACACAAAAAACAAATAACAATTTTGTCATTTGTTTAGTTAAAATATAAAATCAAATAATTACATGACACTTCTAAAGAGGGCCAGTGATATCACAACAGAATATATTTTACTCTCAACAGTAGAAACCAACAGCATGCTCACTGTTTTAAATATAAGCAGCTTCAAGTAAGTGTGGTGCCCTAGGCTCAAGAAAGAGTTGCTTCCTAGAAAAATCATCAAGTTATTTTCATTTTCAAGAGCAACTACAAAAGCTAAGCATTGTAATCTCAGGTTGCTGTATCAGACACATTCGTATTTGTCTCAACATTAGGAAAGCACTAAAGCTATGTCTTCCCAACCTTTGGAGTTTGAGCCCATAAGAAGCTAGACTTT
>WAAB01005057.1:0-44959 GCA_013389865.1 Piaya cayana
CTATGATTCTATGAACCTCTCAGTGTGATTTTAAAGGACAGTTCTAGCTCTTCTCAGTCAAAATTCTGGCAATTAGTTTGTAAACGCAGGGCACTCACACACATGATTTTCATACCCAAGGTAGTACTCTCTGCAATTAACTTTATATGTATGGCTTTATGGTCCTCCAGTATAATATTGTAAAATTTCTTTCTTATCACTAAAATTGACCTGCACATTTTTCAAATTCTTGACTTCAATTCCAAAGGTAAATAAAGACTGAGTATATCAGCAATGTAGCTCCACCTTACATTTCAAATAGCTCCAATGGCAAAACCCAAGTGATAAAAAATGCTGCCTATTGCTTTTTATCTTTGGTAATAGTTTTAATATATAAAGCAAGCAATTTGGGAGCAAATAAAGCATTTAGGCCTTGGTTTTGAAGTATTAAAAGACAAAATACAGCAGCTACTAAAACTATAGAAAGATATTTAGGCTTTCCAAAGTACTTTTCCAGACACTAAACGTGAGTGAGCAAATTCAATATTTACCAATTAAGTAAAAAGTAGAGGTTCCTCTGCATCACACCAGAGAATCTAATGGAAACGGGAGCTGTGCTTGGTCAAGTGCTGCTCAGATTGGTGCTAGTAAATGGGCCTTGTCCTGGAGAACTGGCAGTCCAGTGTGCAACACTTTGGCAGGCACGGATGTGCTTCAAGTGGCTCTCAGTTTCACCTACACCCAAACCTCTGCTAACCAGGGACCACATCATTGACTATGGCGGCACCCTTCATCCCCATCACAGCAGGGTGTGCAAAGGTCTCCCTGAGGAAATCAAGGAAATCAGCTTTAAAAAGTCTCTGGCTTGCAGATCAGGAGGGCAGGGGGAAAATCTAGCTGGGCTGTATTGCTCCTGTTGGGCCCAGCCTCGCCTCTGCCCTTGGTGTAGGTTGTAAGGCAGTGCCTCTATACCCACAGCTGGTCAAGAACCACCCTACCACCAGAAAAGACTAACCACAATGACAACAATAAAGAAGCATCCTTGGCAAGTTTTCTGATGACACCAAACTGTGTGGCGTGATTGGCACACTGGAGGGAAGGGTTGCCATGCAGCGGGACCTTGACAGGCTTGCGAGATGGGCCTGTACAAACCTCATTAAGCTCAACAAGGCCAAATGTAAGGTCCTACACCTGGGTGAGAGCAATCCCAAGTACAAATACAGAGTGGAGAACAGATGGAGAGTAGCTCTGAAGAGAAGTACTTGGGGATGCTGGAGGATGAGAAGCTTGACATGAGTTGGCAGTGTGTGCTTCCAGCCCAGAAAGCCAAACATATCCTGGGCTACATCAGAGAAGATACCGGCATGTTGAGAGAGGTTATTATGCCGCTCTGCTCTTGTGAGCCAACCCCCTGGAGTACTCTGTTCAGTTCTTAGGTCCTCAGCACAGGAAGGACATGAGTCTGCCAGAGTGAGCCCAGAGGAAGGCCACGAAAATGATCAGAGGGCTGGAGCAACTCCCATACAATGCCAGACTTAGAGAGTTGGGGCTGTTCATCTGGGAGAAGAGAAGTCTGCAGGGAGACCTTATGGAGGGAGTCTGCAGGGAGACCTTCCAGTACCTGAAGAGGGCTTAGAGAAAAGATGGTGAGGGGCGCTTTATCAGGGATTGCAGAGGTGGGATGAGAGGTAATGACTTTAGGCTGAAAGAGCAAAGATTTGGATTAGACATTACGAAGAAATTTTTCACTGTGAGGGTGGTGAGGCACTGGCACAAGCTGCTCAGAAAAATTGTGGATTTCCCATCCCTGGAGGGGTTCAAGGGGGTTGGAACTGGGTGGGCTTTAAGGTCCCTTCCAGCCCAAACTGTTCTATGATTCTATGACTCTATGATTCTGTGACTATTTAGGCTGGAAAACAGAAGGCTCCTGGGAGACATAGCAGCCTTCCAGTATTTAAAGGGGGCCTACAGGAAAGCCGGGGAGGAGCTCTTGTTCAGGGACTGCAGGGATGGGATGAGGGATGCTGGTCTGAAACTGAAAGAGAGGAGATTTATATTAGATATTAGGGAGAAATAATTTCCTGTGAGAGTGGTTAGGAACTCGAACATGTTGCCCAGGGAAGCTGTGCATACCCCATCCTTGGAGGTGTTCAAGGCCAGTTTGTATGAGGCATTGAGTCCCCTGACCCAGCGGAAGGTGAACCTACCTGTGGCTGGGAGTTTGAACTGGTTAGGCTTTAAGGTCCGTTTCAAACCAAACTATTCTATGATTGTATGATTGTTTAACCCAGAAAAGAGAAGACTCCGTCAACACTGTAGAGCAGCCTCCCAGTACCTAAAGGGGGTCTACAAGAAAGCTGGGGATGGGCTTTTAATCAGGGATTGCAGTGATGGGATGAGCAGTAATGGAAGGAGGTGATGGGAGGGAGATTTAGATTAGATATTAGGGAGAAATTTTGTCCTGTGACAGTGGTGAGTCCTTGGAACAGGTTGCCCAGAGAATTTGTGGCTGCCCCATCCCTGGAGGTGTTCAAGACCAGGCTGGGTGAGGCTTTGAGCAACTTGATCCAGTGGGAGCTGCTGGAGCTGGAGGGTAATTGGAACTGGGTGATCTTTAAGGTCCCTTCTATCCCAACCCATTCCATAAGTCTCTATGGAGGTTATTCTGCCCCTGTACTTGGCACTGCTGAGACGGCTCCTTGAATACTGTGTTCAGTTCTGGGCCCCTCAGCACAAGAAGGATGTTGAGGCTCTGGAGCGAGTCCAGAGAAGCGCAACAAAGCTGGTGAAGGGGCTGGAGAACAGGCCTTATGAGGAACGGCTGAGAGAGCTGGGGTTGTTTCGCCTGGAGGAGGCTGAGGGGAGACCATATTGCTCCCTACAACTACCTGAAAGAAGAAGAGGGTGCTGGCTTCTTCTCCCAGATGACAGGGGACAGGACAAGGGGGAATGGCCTCAAGGTCTGCCAAGAGAGGTTCAGGCTGGACATCAGGAAAACTTTTTTCAGAAAGGGTCATCGGGCACTGGAACAGGCTGCACAGGGAGGTGGTTGAGTCACCATCGCTGGAGGTGTTTAAAATACAGGTGGATGGGGTGCTCAGGGGCATGGTTTAGTGATTGATAGGAATGATCCAAGAGGTCTTTTCTAGCCTGGTGATTCTGATTCAATAATTCTGAGGAGGAAGGAGGACACACCCCCCCCTTCGAAACTACATTTCCCGCGGTGCCTTGCTAGTCTGCCTTCCTTCCCCCCCTCCTCCCCCCCTTCCCCCGTGACGCTGCCGGCCGCGCCATGGCGGAAGCGGAGCCGCAGGTACAGCCCGTGGGGCGGGCGGGGGCTGCCTGGGGCTGCCCAGGGGGGCAACCAGCCCTGGGGCGGGTGGGTTGGAGGCCAGGCCGGATGAATCCTTGAGCGCCCTGACCCGGCGGAAGGTGTCTCTGCCCGTAGCAGCGGGGGTGGAACTGGATGATTTAAGGTCCCTTCCAACCCAAACCGTTCTGTGGTTCTGTGGTTGTTTAGCCGTGGAAAGACCGTAGAGCGACCTCCCAGTACTTAAAGGAGGCCTAGAGGAAATCTAGGAAGGGGCTTTTTATCAGGGATTGCAGGGATGGGGTGGCAGGGAACGGTGTTAAGCCTAAAGAGAGGAGATTTTGATTAGGCATTAGGAAGAATTGGTTTTGACTGTGAGGGTGGTGAGTCCCTGGCACAGGTTGCCCAGAGAACTGGTGGATGGCTCACCTCTGGAGATCTTAAAGGCCAAATGCGATGAGTCTTTGAACGGCCTGATCCAGTGGGAGGTGTTGGAACCAGAGTATCTTTAAGGTCCCTTCTAGCCAGGGAAGGTTGCCCAGAGAAGCTGTGGATGCCCTGTCCCTGGAAGTATTCAAAGCCAGGATGGATGAGGCTTGGAGTAACCTCATCAAGTAGGAGGTGTCCCTGCCCATGGCAGGGGCTTGGAACTGGATGATTTAAGGTCCCTTCCAACCCATAGCATTCTATAATTATAAAGTCTTCCCTGCCTTGACTGCTTTTTCCTGAGGGAAGAAAATAGTGAAGTTCCCAGCCCTTCCAGAGACTTTCTCAGTGTTTCTTTGCTGAGCTAGGACTCTGATGCAGAGCTGAGCTGTGTGGTGCTTGTCCGCCTTGAATTTGTAAAAGTGGGAGAATTTTAGAAGGACCTCAATTAATTAGTCTCCTCAATCGGAGATTGGTGTCTTGTTTCTTCCTTCCCTGATGTCAAGGGTTGGGAGAGGCTGGCTTCTTCAGGGAGGCTTCATCCCCTGGTTTGAGGCGTTTTTAACTGTAGCAGCATTTGAAAGGTGTCTCAGGATAAAACCAACTCCAACAAGTCCTCTCACTTTCTTTAATAATAATATAAGAGATTGAAATAACCTGTGTTTTGCTTTCTTTGGACTACCGTGGAAAACTTAGTGTGTTAATTTCTGTTTATTTCCTGTAAGGAGCATGCACACCCCTACTGAAAGGGATATATATGTATTTTCTACCTGTAGGTTTCTTTGAAACCCAAGTTTCATGGTTTTCCTTTCCTAGCACCTACATATGGGCCTACATATATAGTGGATAGCGTGTGATGTTTGTAAAGGCAGGGAAGGGATAACCCTGTATTCATCCATTGGAAAAAGCCAGCTTAAGTATTTATTGAGTTGGATCTGCTGAGTGAGACATTATAATGGTGAGAAATTAATTCAAATTTCTGCAATTCCTCATCCATGTACCCTTTCTCTGTACTTAGTCTGCTTCAGCAACAGCGCTTACCACCTGGTTGAGGTGTACTGCTGATTTTCCCTTAGAGTCTGAGACCTACCAGTGACAGCTATTCCTACATGATTTCATATTCTTGTCATCTACAAATCCCTATTGAAAGATTTCCTTTTCACAGTTACACAGCTACTAAAAGTTAGAAGTGGGGGATAACTTACTCTGTTCATGTGATTGGAGGGAGAGGAGAGGAACCTAACAAAACCCCATGGCAGTAATAACTGCAGTTTACTCTTCCAGTTTTCCTGTGTGAGTGGGAACTTGGGCATTTGCTTTACACAGTAAGTTGCTAGTGAAGCAATTTAGTAGGCAAGTGTCAGTTCTAAGCACCTTTAGATAAGTTCTTTTCAGGGAACAAACAGTTTCTGCATTTCTTTCTGAAGCTGAGACTCCCTTGGAATTTTTGCATGTTATTTTCTTCAATAAAACATGCCATGAGGCATTTGCCTGAATTTGTTTCCTGTTTGTGAGTTTTAGTAGCTGCAGTTGTAGCTTGTGAATGCAGTAGGGTTACCAGGATGTGTATGTGTCCTAAAGTAAAACTGATTGATTATTTGAATCAGCTTCTGGTTTGCACTGTTTTTGTTGGCCAGTGTTTTCCAATGATGCTCTTGCACACAGCAACCTGCTACTCAGTTTAATCTTTACTAAGTGACTCAGGTGGCTCTAAGGATCAGCTGCTGTAACAGCTGCTGTTACTCTGCCCTGCACTTGCACTAGTCTGTCTGTGTGGTGTTACATAGTGAGCTCATCCTGAAAATTATTGTTACTGGCTTCCCCTACATCTGTATTCCCCTGAACAGCCAAAGCAATTAGAACAGGTAGGGAGAATGTAAGGAGTATAGCTGCACTAGAAAGCAAAAATGTCGCTTGCTGTAATTGCTTATTTCGTTAGGCAGAGCAGATGATTTTTTCTTTGATTCTCCTGTTGATGCAAACTGAGCTGTATCAAAATATCAACTTGTAGCACTAGTAGTTTTGATTTATTAAGGCATTGAGTATGCAACTCTTGGTGTTCAGTAGAGAAAAGGCAAGTTTTTTTATTTGGAATCTAATATATTTTGATGATTTGCCTTGGACTTTGTATGTTACTCTGTCCTGTCCAGTAGGCTGGTAGTGTTACACAGGCAGTATTTTAGTTCTCTTCTCATTTGGTTATTTTTAAGTACAATTTAAGATGCAAAAAGTTTAAATGTAACAATTACTATTTCCTGAAAGGTAACTGCATATTGTGAGTAGAACTCATGAGACTGATGGGCAAACAGTTGTACTTGCAAAGTCAAACTTAAGCTTGGAAAGATGCCAGGATTTCTGTCCCTCTTCATCTTCCCTTGACTCCCATGTTCTTTCTACTTGCAATTTCCCAACTCATGTCATAATTATAGAAGACACAGATAACCCTTCTGCAATATGTATGGACCTGGCTGTATTGAGTAAAATGGAGAGAAACATAGGGCAATAATCATGATAACACCATGCAATGAGATTCAAGTAGCAAGCTTTTCTTCTGCCTTGTCTACTGTGATGGTCACTATGGTCACTAAAGGTGAACTTCCACTAATACAACAGAGGCATTTGCTTTTTATCTAGAGGTCACAATCAGTGCATTTTATAAACAGGGAGAATAAATAAATGTGACAAACTAAGAATGATGCTAGTAGTCACTGCATTATATTTTATTCCCTATCCATTTCCCTTTAAACTGTTGGTAACCGTCTTTCTTTTTCTCTTTTTTTTTTTTATGCTCTTTTCTTCTCTGGTGAATTCTGTACCTATTTATCTTACTGTCCAAATGCTACTTCATAAGATTTGAAATGCTGCCTTGTCTCTTCCTTGTTGTTTGCTTATGTCATATTTTGTTGTTAAAATGCTTACATTCTCTGTCAGCGTATTAGTTGTAGCCGTTTATTGCTATTGATAACCATAAATACGTTAAGTAAATCTTCATTTTGCTGACCTCTTTGAAGAGGCATTGCATCAGCAGATTTTCTCAGTGGACAGGTGAGAGATTAGGAGAAGATGACTTACAAAATTTTTTTTGTAGGACAGTGAGAATCATCGTCTTACCAAGGGAGATGTTTTAAAGGTACAGTTGCTTCAAAAGCAAGAGAAAGCCACACAGCTTACATGGACATGGGATGAGAAGGGGAAAGTAATTAAGTGCTGGATTTCTGTGGAAAATAGATTGAAATTAAAATAAGCCTAATAATAGCTGAATAGTTGAATAGTAAAACTGGTTTGTGGATTGCTTAAGAATCCTGTTCTGCCTTGGAAGTCAAGACATGGGCAGTTGTTTTGCAAAACTCGCTCCCAGTTCTGGAAAGAGGGAAGCTTTCACAATCGCCCTATCTTTTAAGGTAAATGACAATAGCATCACAGTCAACTGGTGCCACTTGAGTGTCAGTGTGGTTCTAGATTACCAGTACCAGCACAAATTGGGTATGAATGGAAAGGATGGAAACTGAACTTTGACTCACTTTCACTTTGTCTTCTGTTTCTTAAAAAAGGTTTAGAAAGTTTCTTAAAAAAAGGGAAGTACTTCTCAATTATATTTGTACTTAGCTCATTTTCCGTTTGTTCTTCACGTCATTTTCAGGAAACCAGGTCTAATGAGGAATCAACAGATGAATCTGAGGTAAGCTCACTTAAAATTTTTCATGCCCAAATCTGTGCTAGCTATTTGTCAGTATGGAGGGAAAAAACCTACCTCTTAGTTTGCTTTTGGAAGTTTTACCGATACTGTGTAGCAAGAAATTTTAATCTGGGCTTAAATTATTAAAAAGGAGCTATGATTTGCCATTAGAAGCATTTTGTATTTAGAAAACCCCTCAATTGCCCCATTATAGCAAAATAAACATTGAGAAACAAATTCAAGTGCATGCACTTCTGTTTTGATCAAATGAAAAAAATTAATTGTCAGTATAATTATATATGCAGTAATACTACAGTCAAGTATTTATTGTTTTATTAAAATAACTTCATGGTTTAGATTTAATCATGTTCTGTAGAGTTTTCATTCTTAAAGTGACATTTTGAGAGGTCTGCCTACCCTACTGTAGATGCCAGAAAAAGTGGATCAGGGTTAAGGAGAGAAAGGGAGCTACAGAAGGTTTAAGAATCTGTCCCTCAACAGCAATGTACTAACTCCAAACTTGACGTCATTGAAGGAACCGTGAGAGATCTGGAAAGAAATGCTGATTTTAGTGTGGTCTGGGGTGGTTGAGGGGCTTCATTTGTGGCCACAAGCAAGGACAGATAATACAGAACAGCATATTACCTTGACAGAGTGCTTTCACTTATTACCTGTTTGAATGAGGGTGGTTTCTAGGCTTCTAGTACTTTAATGGACTTGGTGTTAGGAAGATTTTCTGCTCTTTACCTAGGGACTAATCTTCGTACTTGTGATCTGGGCTTAAACACTAATCAGGCAGAAATCCTTCTTTCCAAAACACTGAATACTGCAGTGATGGTTTTTGAAAAAAATATTTTTGCAGAAGGTGGTGGCTCTGTTCCTCATGGGATAACTTTTTTTCCCCCTGCCTTTCATGAGTGGCTTCCTGCAGTGGCATTGTAGGGCATTCCTGGTGAGAAGCAGAGGTTTCTTTGGCCGTTTAAAATTGCTGCATAGAACAGCAGCCTGGCCCAGACATTTTTTGCCCTGCGTGAAGTAGTTTTATTCTGGATGTTGCTTTGTGATGTAAAGTGCATATAGACAATGACGGAGCAATAACTGAGTATTTAGTACAAAATAGTAATCTTCTCAGGAACTGACATTTACAAGATAGGGAACGCAGGTAGTTACCTGCTGAGATGTTTTTATTTCCTTCAAGGCCTGTTGCAAGACAGAACTTGTTTTAGTGGCCTTTTTAGTGGCCTTTCAATATTTCAGCCCATATTAAGTAAGTATTTACAGCAGAATTACTCATAAAGGGGTTCCAGTTTGTCAAGGTTTTCTTTGTTTTCACAGTCTTAGTGTTTACATCACTCAGGCTATTTCTAATGATCATTCAGGTAGAAACCAAAAATAGTAATAGAATTGCAAAGTCCAGATGTTGTTTATATTTGAAGTATAGTCAGGGATAAGATTAAACTCATGGCTTCATTCTAAGCTCTTGAGATCATAAAATAGTATGATTTCTTTTGCATAGGTGATAGTTTGAGTACTTGGGTTTATTTTTTACGTTGGCAGTACTGAGAGACTAATCTTTGCTGCTTGTGCCCTGTTTTACTGATTAAAAAATAGAATATTCATAGTGTGGACTTCTAGACATTGTATCATAGAATCACCAGGTTGGAAAAGACCCACTGGATCATCAAGTCCAACCATTCCTATCAAAATGTAATTACATTTGGAAATTGGAAATGTTGTCCAAACACATTGTTATGCAGAGGTCATTAAACTGGAGTTTGAAGGAGTTCATTCAGAAATTCCACATGGCAGAGTCCATCATAGTAATAAAGATTTTTGCATATACAATTGATTTTGCACTTAATTTAAATTCTTCCTATAAAATTGAAAATTATTACTATTGGTTTGAGAGGGCGTATGACAAGTTACTCTGTGGAAGTCTTTTCTGTTACAGAAGAAGGTCATTTTTCAATTCCTATTTTTGAGTAAATGATGTCTCTCTCAGAACTGGATATGTAAACAAAATATGGTTTGGGTTTTTTTTCTTCCTGTATTTCTTAGAGTGCTGTGCCATTATTTTAGTAAATCAAACATACAGTGATTCTCTTTTATGCAACTATTGGTATCATTCCTTTAGTAGCTCCTAGTAAGATGCTAGTTCTAACTTGTTGCCTGTTTGGTTTGTTTTGAATGATAGGCTTTTTAACAAATACGAAGGTGCTTATTCGCACAGACTTGGTGTTAGAATTTTATAATATGCCTCAAATATGGGAGTTTGCAAAAACTGTCTTGAATGTGCGTCAGCTAAGAACCCTTCATTGTATGCTTGGATCCAACCCTTGCTTCCCACGAAAAATTGAGTTCCTGAAGTTGCTTAAGTGTTTAATACTTTTCAGATGTTTGAATTTTACATGTTCTGATTTAAAGGTGTTAATTACAGTGACAGTTCAAGTGTTAAGCAGACCTTTCAGTGTTGAGATACTGGTAATTAGTTGTATGAGCACTTGTAGAAATGTAAGAGATCTTTCCTGGTACCTACAGGACATATTATACTTTTATTTCATATCGTTAGGTATGATATGGGGTAGACAGGTTGCTATATGTTATACTATGTTGAAGTGGTAGTTTATCTAGAACCATATTTTGGTTCTCAAGAGAAAAACCTACTTGATTGTTGGGTAATTCTGCAGTCCTGAAGCACAATTATGCTCTTCTAATTTCTGGTTTTGATTGTTTTGTTTTGCTTTTTTTTTTAATTATGTGTGTAAAGTACATTGGCTTTACTGCTCCCAGCCCTGTCTTATCATCAAGTATGCTGCATTTGGGGCTGAGCCTTAGTAGATTTGTTTGGTTGAAAAATCCTGGTTTCATTGGCCTATTTAATTTTATGTTACAACACCTGGAGCTGCATGTATGGTTTGTCAAATTTGATGAGATCTTAAAAATAGACAGGAAAGTAATCTGACTTTTGGCTGTTTGTAAATGGTGGAGGAAAAAAGGTCTGCATAAATTATGTACAACCTGAATCCAAACTCCTGTTTTCAAATTAATTTTATTTCTTGCAGTGTGTCTGTTTTTCTGAAATCTTGAGTTGAGCTGTTTGCTGTCAAGCACATACTTTTATTTTGCTGGGTAATTAGCAAAAGATAGCACTAATAAATGTATAAGTACACAGTAAAGCTTTCTTCAGTAGGAGTGCAACATGATGGTAAGGTGAGACACACAGTGGTATTTTTCATGCATTCAAGTTGATGCTACTGATCAGCTTGTAATTTTGTCATTGAAAGTTTTGCTTTTAATGAGAGAATCCTGTTAGATTACCTAATGGCCTGTTGTTGAGTGATTTAAACAAATTTTTATTTTAATTTAGAACAAATTATCTTGTCTAATTTAAGGCAAGGCAAAGTTAGAATACAGTAGTGCATATATTATGAAATGCACCCATAAATCGCTTGCATTCTGTGAAGAAAGGAACTGGTTTTGTATCTCTTAATTCAAAAGAGATCTTGTTTAAGACCTAACTTGAGTCTCCCTGAACCTCCATGCTGTTCTGCACTGTGTTGCTAGAGAGTGCATTTGTTTACAGTGTGTTGTAGTTGCACAGTGTAGCACTTACCATTCGTTATGTACACTGTGAAATCTTGTGAGACCCAGTGAACGTTACTTATGTTTTCACAGAATATGTAGTATATAAAACATTCCCAGTGAGCCTTAATTTGTATTGATAAAAGCATGTATTGCACCCTGAAAAATTGATCCTCTGCATAAATTAGTAACAGTTGTCTCAAGTAACTTGCAAGTTGCATTAAAATGTTTGGAACCTAAAACTTCTGTCTCTTAATATTTTTGTGGCCTATTTTCTGATCTTTTATTACTCATACTCTGTTAAAGGGATATGTTTATTGATTAGTTATTTAAACACTATATTAATAAATTCTGTGACAGTTTGTAGACAGGAAAGTATTGTGGAAATTCTTGGTTAACTCAATACTCAAAGAATTTATGGTGCTTTAGAAATATCCCTTACTGATACAGTTTTACTACTGAAATCGATAGCAGTTTTGTTCTTTAAGGTTTTGAAAACTGATCAGAACAGGAGCACAGTAAATGTGTAAGCCTTAAAAAGAGGCAACTAAAAATCCTTCATGCTTTCTTTTCTTTTTCAGTGCATTCCAGACCTTAGTCTTGTAGGTTGGGTCTGGATTAGGTCAAAGCAATTAAATCATTTCAAGTAAATAAAGCATCTGGTTAAAAAAGCTCCTTGTCATACTCTGTTTCCATCAAAACGTTCTCTTAACATAGGTGGAGCATTGGGCTGGAAGAGGTGAGTTCTGCTGTGGCGAGTAGCTTTTGAAGGGCCATCACCATTGCAACAAAAAACAGATGGTTGAAAAGTAGATACAGCTTTTGTACCTTAGTCCAACTTTCCATTTTGTGTCTCCCATCTGACCTTTTGCAAAGTACTTCTTTTCATCATGCCTCTTTTCCTTATTATTGAATAGCTGTACGCTAGATTGCCATTTTTCTCTTCCAGTTATTTAAAAATATAAAATGGGAGAAAAATATTTTAAAAACATGTTCTGTTTCATATATGTGAGAAACATAGCAAGAGATTGCTTCCCTCTGCATGGCTTTAAGTGAACTTGGCCTCTTAAATGCAGAGAATGGAAGGAAAGGATATGTAGTTCCAAATAGAAAGTTCTACTTATTAATGAGAAAATGTATTATGCAAGTAATTTATCAATTTGAGTCAGTAGGATGAGCATAGTAAATTATTTATTGAAGTTTAAATGAAATCTTTTCATATATTAATTTGAAAAACAAGTTTGCAGACACTAGTAACCAACATTGTAATATACATCATCAGAAGATTGACTTGCAGGAAAAATGGATTATTGCTATATTCTTTTAATATCTTCTGGGTTTGAGTAAAAAGTATATACTTCATTTAATGAGCTATTAATATTAACCAGGAGTGCTGTTCTATCTATGTGTGGTGGAATACATAAAAGTAAAAATGCTGCCATGCATGCTACATAAATTAAATGCAATTGCAGAGCTAGTGTGCTAACAGCCTATGCAAATGTGGCTTTTCTGAAATACTAAATCTATTCCTCTGGATGGAATAAAGCTCTGGGCTGGAAAAAGGAGACTAGCAGGGAAATCCACTTGTTTACCATCTAGCTCTTCCACTGTATTGAGTGGGTGAAATTTAAAAACTACTGTTCCCAAAACTGCACTGCAGAGTTTTCTTATGCAGTACATCACAGGGTGGCAACTGGGCTGCTTGAGTAGTGTTCACAGAGGAAACAAATGTTTGCCCAAATTCATTACTCAGCAAAAGGAAAATAGAAGTACAAATGCGTAGTTTCATTGAGATTTGAACTGTGTTTGGATTTTTCAGTGTTGGAATTGGATTTGGACATGGAACATAAACCAGCCTATCCTATGCTGCCTCTGTGTAGTGCACTTGATGTGGATGGACTGATCCTGTGCTTTGAACATTGAAGTGGATTTGAAAGTTTTCAGGTGTGCTTTGATTGCACAAAACTACCAGTAAAATGAAACAAACTGATGACAGTCAAAGTGACCAAACTTGTACTGTGTGGACTTTTTGGTTTTTTTAACATGCCTTTTATATTGATTGCTCATGTGCATCTTTGCGTTACTTCTGCTGCACAACTTGGCCGGTCCCTAGTTCCTTCAGACCAGTAGGAGTGAATCTTCAATTGGTGTTCCAAGATATAGTGTGACATTCTGTATACCACAACAGTTTTGCAAAGAAATAAAATACCTTCTCCGTTGCCTTTCATCTGTGTGTCATGTCATTCTGTGAATGCAGCCCGTTTTTGATACATATTCACAGGCAGCCATATCATCTTAATTCCTTGCTCCTGTATCTGCATCTCCTGTGTATCTGCATTTTCCCAAAGAGGTCAAGGTATTAAATAAATCCCTGCAGAAAATGCATGAGAAGAACAGAAAACTGCTGTGTGAAATTTTAACATCCTAATTCATATTTGCCAATTTTACTGCCATATGCTGAAAAGTATTGGTAATTTGCCTTTTGAGGAATCATAAAGGAACTGGATGAGAGATTATTCACTTCTGTTCCTTCATTGAACTAACATTACTATATTTTTACCATAGAATTAGGGCAAAATATTTTCAGCAGCCTGTCACAAATATGTTTTCATGGTTTAGAAATCTCCACCTTCCTGCTTTTTGTTTTCTTGTGTAGCAATAGTTGCAAAATAGAAACTAATTCTTGTACAGGCTGGAAACCCAAATAGGTTTTTAGTACTTGTTCCGAACAATTGTAACATTTATTCAAAACTATATGTATTCTCACAAAACATCTCTTTGTATGGGGTTTAAAACCTGCATTCTTTTGCACTGCCCTGCAAGTGTTCTACAAGACTTAATCAGGTCTTTTACCAAGATAATGTTATATCATCCAGAGTATTTTCTATGAAGAATTTGGGGAGTAGGATTTAACAAACCTAAAGTCAGGTTCATTTATAAATCAGTGCTTCAGTATCTCGTGACCCTGACTGAAGGGAGATAGCTGGTTCCTGACAAAGGTCTGGGATAGCAGTGGGAGGAGGTAAAAACAGAAAACAATCATCATTTCCGTACCAGGCCAAAGGAAGCATTGTGGCACATGTGGTAATGTTCCTAGGTGCACTATGAGGTGATGGCTAAATAAAAAAAATTAGCTGTATCTTCTGTTGGGTAGTACTTGTTTCCTTGTGGAAATATTGCGATAGTTATCCTAAAGTTTGTAAGGTGCTTGGTGGGCCCCCTTGTCTGAACTGGGGTTTGCACAACCTTCCTGATGTGGTCCTGCCCTTGCAGGCATGGTGATTCTAGGCCATCTGCAAACCCTTCCTAAGCATCAGGCAGCAGTATGAATCCCCATAGAAGATGAATATTTCATAGCAGTGTGATTGGAAGTCACCCATTCCACTTCTCAGTGGGGTACCAGATGCTTGGATAGGTACTCATTGCTCCTATGTCAATTAGGGGATTTGTAGAGAAAAGATTCTTCCTAACCCATTGTCCCACAGGCCCTCTACCAAACTCAAGGCAACCACTCCGCCCCCCTGGTTAAGACATCCTTTCCATTAAAAAATTAACAATTGCAGATGGCTATGCTTTTGATCAAGTCAAGACGTCAGGACCAAAAAGGTAATACGTGATCTTGGCAGCCAAGTTCTGCTTGGTATTTTGCTTTGCTTTGAGTTTCTGTATGTAAAGAAGAGAAGTAATTCTCCCAGGACACAGTGTTCTGGGGCCTGAGGGCTTTTTGTGTTTTTATTTTATTGTATTTATGGTTGATTTTTTGTAATAAGTGGAGATGCCCCCAGCAGAGCACTAAGGATGTGTTTATTTGTTTTTGCATAACAGGACGTTCTGTGAACCTATATTTTATCTCAGAACCAAACAGACTTGCTTTCTACTTGCTTTTGGTTCTACTGGAGATTTTAATGTTATTTGTAAAGAAATAACTCTGGAGATATAACTAGTTAGTTTAATCTTTTTCTTCTGTGTGATAGTGATAACTGTTTAAATAAGTTAAAAGGGTGATTTTCTAGAAGCTTGTACATGAATTTCCAAAGATCTAGCCTGTATTAAATATCAAGAGAAGCTGCTCTTTCAGATTGCTAAGTAGACTTTTTTCCACTTTTTAGCTGTAATAAGGCAACAGAGTGGGGGGTTTCTCTTTCTTTTTTTTAATAAGATTTCAGCGTGTCCTGGACATTATTTAGTCAAGTATACAGAGGCAGAGCACTTTTAATGGCCTTTAAGTTATGAGGAAATGAGCTAATTTAACATTTTTCTTATGATCTCTGAAATCAACATGGACTTGAAAGAGAGCATGGGAAAAAAAAGAAAGTTAGCTGTGGCTGGTTGGTTATTGTGTCATCTTTTTTTCAAGACATGACCTTTTAGGAAAGCCTGTGACACCAGGGCCTTGTTGCAGTGGTGTGTAAGTGTAGCTCCTTTGAAATTGTTTGAGTGATGGACCTTGACTGTATTTGTATTCAAGTTTAAATGTTTTGCAGGGTCAAAACATCCAGGCGTAAACAAGGCTGGAATGGCCACCTATAGTAATTGGAATTCTAGCAGGGACTGGACAGAAGATGTGCAGCAAAGAGGAAGGGCACTTACCTTGTAATGTATGCACCATTTATTTCCATAAAGGCTTTGAAAAACTTGGAGGATGACACTTCGCTGTCAGTGCCCGTAACGTAATTAGAGTATCTGCAATCAATAGAGCATGTAGTTCATGTGACAGACTGTCCTGTGGGCAGATCCTCTGCTGCAGGAGCAAATGTGGGCTAATGGAATAACTCCACAGATCCTATCTGTGGATACCTTCTGGAAATTTTCTCCTCAAGGAGCGATTTAAGGTTCTACTTGCAATTCCACTGCAGTTGTTCCAGTAGGCAAAGCTGAGAAAAACGGGGCAGAATATCTGAAGAAGGTTGCACACCTGCATCCAGAAAGGCAGATGAGCAGGCCTTGCGGTGGCCCTGGCCTTTTGAGAGTGTATTAAACGTTTGCAGCTCACCTCAGTTCTGTAAATCTGCTCCAGAGAATGTGTTGGTAGCAAGTTTCAGACCTACTACATGTTAGGTATGGGAAAATGAATTTGCTTTAAATTCATGAGTTCAGCGATGACAAATGGAAGAGTTCTTAGTTGTAATGGATTTGTATTAGTCTGCCTGCTTAATTAGGGTACTATGTTCAATTGGAAATGTGCTTTCAAAGAGGTGTTCATGAAAACCTGTTCTTTACAGGTTCTTTACAGCAATTTGATTGTTGGCTTTGGAAGAAAAAGGCAAATACTAAAGACTAAGACCAAATGGAATATTAAGACTAAATGGAATATTAGTTTCAGTTTAGTGCCCCTGTGGTTCAAGAATGGTCATTATTTGTTTTGCACTACCACAAATGTAACTTTGTCCAGTCAGCAATGTGTGTCTCTTCCCTTTCAGAATTTATGGCTGCCATGTGTGGACTGCTTTACACATTTTGTGTGGTATATATTTCTTTTCCTGTGAATATATTTGTCAAGAATTTTGAGATTCAGTGTTGTTGGGCTTGTTTTGATTTGCTTATTTTTATTTTAGGCAGAAAATACAGAAGAATTGCTTAGCAATGGGACAAGAAGCAGTACTAAAAAAATGATTGCCAAATGTTTAGAATCCTCTAGGATGTTTTAAAGGACTTGTCTTTAATTAAAAGTGCCATACACTTAGTAAAAATCCATGTTTGTTGAGAAATTGATTTCTCCCCCTCCCTTGAAAAAGGAAAGCTGTGAGTTTTCTTGTATGGGGTAAATGTCACTCTGTTTATATCTTAGCTTTACTGCAAGTCAGGACTTGTACTGTTCCTCTAGGTTGTCATAGAAACGCAGCTAACTGTCATTTCCACTCAGACTGCTGATGGTTTTATTTGTAGGTTTTCAGGATTATTAAAATTTAACTAAAATTATTGATTTGCTTTTTATTAACACTGGCTTCTGTTTACTTTAGAAGTTCAGGTGGCATAAAAGGTTTTTCTGCTAGAAAAATACCTTTAAAATAATTAAACTATGATACTCTGAATAAGCAGTCTTCAAATGAATTTGGTATATGTAAGCAGTAGAGAAATCTTATGTTTTTGCAAATCACCTTTTTTATTTAATTTTGTTTTCAACAAGGTTCCCCCACCCCATTTCAATTCACTTTTTAGCTTGACTTTGACTTAACAGAAGGGATACCTGTCAAGAAAGCATGAAATGGGTACATCATCATGCTTAATATTTGGAGTTTTCATTTTATTTATTTTTTCTGAAGCCTGACAGAATGCTTCAGTGCACTGACTCTGGAAAGTATATATTTTTTGTATATGCATGTGCTGGAAAAATTACTTAGTTTTCAGTCATAAATAACACAGGCAAATTGTATTTACAGTAACTTTATCTAATGGTCCATGGATGAATGCTTTTATGCAAACTACTTAAGAGACCAGAATTAACTTTTCACGTTGGTTGCACATTTGATGTCCAGACTCCTGCAACATGTGAGATCTTATAAAAACTAGATGACTGGAGTTTCGTTTTTAGTTTTATGAATTTATTCAATGATTGCCCATGCATTTCAAGTGTAATCTTTGTAAGCAATGCATAAAATGCAGTAATGTATTAATTGCTGTAAAAAGGACACATGCTTCCTTATGCCCTTCTGCCATCACATGTGTGTCTTTTTCTTTGACTTTAACTCCTCCCTCTACCCTCTAGTCATTTATTAAGGACCTGTGGGCACAAGGAATTTGACTGATTTATGTACAGATCTGTAATTTGACATTGTCATTCTGTCTAGTAACAACTTTGTTTGATGTTAGATTTACTGAATGAAATTGTTTCTTTGTGGACATTTTGACACCTCACTTCAGACATCATGGACTTTTGACATCCCTATATTAATCTCATTTGTATTCTGTCATAAAACTCTCAAATAACATCTTTAAAAGGCCTTTCTTTGCAGTATACTTACATAGTCACGGGAGTAACTATTGGAAGTTTCCATAGGTCCTGAATCACTTTTATGTGTTTTATATGAAGGTATATACGTGTTATCATGTGTGATGGTGGTGTGCATAGTAAGTGGCTGTAATATTTAACCCAGGAAATACTGATTTTAATGCGCCAAAGGCAGTTGAAACAAAATTTGTTTTGTTAACATGTCTCTCTACCAAATTTTTTTTTTTTTTTCATATCATTAGCTACAAGAAAATGTTGCACAAATATAGTTTTTCTGCCATAGGCTGGCACTGTGTGTTTTTATTTTCTACTCTAGGGATTAGAGAGCAGTGCTTGGTGGGAAGGTCCTTTACTAGAGCACTGTGCTGGCATATCCTTGTTGCTTAGAAATGAAAGACATTTATGTTGAAAATACACTCAATGTGTTTGTGAAAACTAATAGTGAGTGTAAAAGACTATTACTGCAGGTGTATGGTTTTCCAGTGAAGACCAAGGGAAACATATGAGTTTGTGTATGTCTACGCATGTAGAGTATTAACTGAGGCTTACTGAAGCATATGAAATCTCTTGTTCTCCAGTAGACCATCTGTACAGCCTGGCTTGCACCTTGAATTTCTTTTTTTTTTCCTAAGATATAAGCATGTTGTGTGTTCTTTGATCAAGGAATTAGTTGCTTGTGTTTCTTAGCTCAATCTCCTTTTCCTTTACTTGGTGCTATTGATGCATCCTTTGTATCTAAGTAGTGATCGAGTGATAATACCTAACATGCTTGTAAAGAAAATGAGAGGAAAGCCTTCGCATTTACCAGGGAGCTACTAACATCCAGATGATATAGGTGATCCATAGGAATATGCTGTGTCCAAATCTTTTACCAGATAGTTTTGCAGCAACATATTTATATTGTTTTGTTTTGTTTTAAACATAAACCCACTGGTGGAGTTTATACTTATTGCTTATTGCTAGTGGATTCCTTTTATTTTTCAAAGCATTTGCCTCTATCTTTCCTACAGAGGTGCGGCATCTTGTAAAGGTTTTGAAGTTTCTTGTAACCTGCATACTTCAGCTTAAAGTTAATTGTGGCTACAGTGGGACTTTATTTTATCATCATCTGTTTTTTCACATCCATCCTTTTTATATTTTTCTTCTAAGTTGGGAATGACTAACTTTATGTAACAAAATACACATACACATGTTTTCCTGCTTTTTAGATATCAACTGAGCACCTCTTACAGGCACTCACTGAATTAATATGCTGTTACACAGTCTTTGTTTGCACCTGGAATTTTGGAGTAAAAAGAGAAATCAATAGCAAAAAAAAAAAGCACAACACAAGCTCCTTCCATTGGCTAAAATGTGAAAATTGGCTTTTGTTTGTAATGGCTGTTGAGAGATAGCAGTGATATGTCTTTGCTTGTTGCTGTGTGGTGGTTTTGGGGTGTTTGATTTTTATTTGAAATAAACTTATAAATACTTATAAATCTTTGGTTTTTTCTCTTGCACTCTTTTCCTTACACTCATAAAAATTTAGGAAGATGAGAGTGAAGAAGAACCTAAGCTGAAATATGAACGTCTTTCTAATGGAGTGACTGAAATTCTCCAGAAGGATGCAGCCAGCTGCATGACGGTGCATGAAAAGGTATTACTTGACTGTGGCAGAGGTAGAACTTCTGCTTGGTTTTATGTATTTAACCGTGCTTATAATGCATTGGTGTATTTCTGTGTAGGAGTGCTGCCAACAATAGAGGGGCAATACAAGCTAACACTAATATAAATAAAACTCCTGGTAAAGCTGTGGTGAATAGTCACACATTCTCTGAGAAAATGAGGTGAGAATTTAAGGTGCAGTCATTTGTTAATTAGTTACATGAGGTGTTTACGTAAGCTGCTTGGAAAATGGGGTCTCAAAATTTTAAGTATGCACAATATTATGAACTAGAATTGGGATACAGGTCCAACTTTCTTTTATTCAGAAGGGAACTTGATATATACATCGCTTATTTGTACAGCCTTAGTCACTGAAGGTGGACTTGATCATGCTAGGGGCCAGCTTAGCATATAATCAGGTGTGGAAGACAGCTAAGTTTCTATTAGTACAGTGTAATGGAATGTATTTACAATATTCCTTTTTTTTTTTTTTTGGTTCTTTCAAGGGGATGTCATTTAGCTCTTCTCTGATTCAATATATTAAAAACAAGAAGGAAATGCATGTTCTGTAGTACTGGTTACGTTTGAAACATACAAGAAAATAAAGGAGAAAGTGATGGTCAATCCAAAGTAAAGAAACTTTATGAAGAATATTCCTTAGTTCTTACAATGAAGAAACTTCACGTGTTTCTTTACTGCTTTAAGCAATTGCTTTTTATTTTCTGAGTTTTCTTCTCATTTCAACATTTAAAATACTGAGGAATGCTGAAGCATCTGAAAATACAAGTTAATGATTTGTCAAGTAACTATTAATATCTAAAACATAAGAGCTGTTTAGTGAATGTATAATTTTTCACAGCTGGTAGTAGCTCCTTAACAGTTATTGTTGAGGGATCACTCTCTGTTATTTGGCTGTATTTTTAGATTGACTGTGCTGTGTTTCTTTTACTCAAAGGACTGTTGCCATGGCTCAAAAGGCTCTTAAGATGAAGCTTGTATTTTAACCATGCGAATGAAAACAATAAGTCTTTTTTAAATGCTTTTTGACAACTTAGAATTGCACAGATACTTGGAAAATGGGCAGGCATTTCATGGTGGTCTGTGCCCTGTTTATATTACCTTTTTTTCCTAAGCCTTAGGTAAATTTTGAAAGCTTAGAGATGAACAGAATTTTTCTGTAAGGATGCACAGAGATAGAGCTTTAGTACTATAATGTCATAAAGAAAGACAATGCAGGACAGCTATTTAAATATCGCAGCACTTTTAGTTTTCCAGAAAACTAGATACACTGTGCATGAGAAGGATCAGTATTGTTAGAAACCAGGTACCGAAGTCTTTTAGGAATAGATCTCATACAACAGAGAGGTTGAAAATAAAGTTGAGTTATAGGTTTTGTGAGGGTGTTTTCTGTTTTGTTCTGATTTGGTTGTGGTTTGTTTTTTGTTGTTTTGTTGGGAGTTTTTTTGGCCCCTGCAAGAGCAGGAAGAGCTCTGCTTTAAGAGTCTTCATTGGCAAAATGATGCAGTACTATGTAATATACGCCTCTAATTAAAGCAGTTTAACTTTGCTGGGAATCCTAAAAAAACTGGCTTCTGTATTTGGACTAATTTCCCTCCAGAATTATTTTTTTTTCCTTTGCGCTGCTAAAGCATCATATTTTCACCAGGCTTGCTGTCTGCACTGGATGACTAATCGTCATGGCACCTGGTGCATTCAAGCAGGCCTGTGCAGTGGAATAGTCATACCTAGTTATGTCTGCACACCTGATGTTTTATTAACCAGTATTGATTTTTTTACCCTGGGGACTTTTTTCTTCCTGAAAAGAGGCAACCTTGCAGGAGTGAAAGGCATTGCAGGGGATGAATTTCTAATGAACCCCTTCTTCCCCTTTTTTGACTCCTTTTAATGTAGCTTCATATTTTAAGTGCTTGAACTGAAATTTCATTTTAAGCAATTCCATTTTGATAAATCCTTTTAAACCTTGACTTTCTGTAAGGTTATTTTTTAAAGATTGTGCTGCCTGACTGACACGCTTAGCAGTGCCTGTAAATTTGAGCATTTCATTATAGGTTGCAATGAAGCATGCTCACATGCAGTGAAATACAGAGAATTGAGGAGCCTAGACTATTTGAGTAATGCTGAAAGGAGAGAGGAATAAAAGAAACCTCTTGTCATAAATCAAGTAGTACCAAAGTTCTTCCTTTTCTATTTGGGTATAGTTCACACAGTTCAATTAACAGCAGATTTCTCAGGATCAATTTCCTTCTTGTTTGTATCAAAATAAGTTTCTGATAGCATGTATTTGTGTGGAGATTTCTTTATTTTGCTACTATTCTTTTTACAATGAAACTGCTGAGATTTCTGGAGAAGTGTTTTTGTCTTGCATTTGGTCAATGTAAGACTGTTGCTACATGAAGGAAAGCAAACCCAGTGGTTATCTGTGTGCTCAAATGCACTGTCAGAGACCTCCCATAATTCAGTAGTATTTTACCAGTGGCTTGCTGGTGGCCTTTTGCTGTGTTTGGGTATTCTGGGTTTATGTTAATGATGGAGGAGAATTTAAATTAAAGCCTAAAGGAAACGATTATGATTGAAACAAAGCTGCAGAAAGGATCCAGGAACTATTTCAGGTCTATGTTGGTCCTTTCTTTCATGCTGCATTTTTAATTTGCTGCCACGGTCCATCAGGCAGTGTGTATGGACCGCAGACACACCATTAGTTGTCAGTGGATGAGGATCCTCATGACTCATTCTGACAGCTAACTTGGACTATCACAGTAATATGGGCTTGAAGGCCTGTTTTATTCTTTAGGTGGTGCAGTTAAAATAAGCTTTGTCTGTAGAAGGACTGAGTTTTTTTTCTTCGGTATTCCTAATCATTATTCTGCTAAACATTTAGCATTGCTGTACTTTTGGTTGTGTCGTCTTTGTGTTTGTGTAATCAGACTCTTTCTTTTACAGTTTTTGGCACTGGGAACACATTATGGCAAAGTTTATTTACTTGATGTCCAGGGGAACATCACACAGAAGTTTGATGTTGTAAGTATGATGTTATTCAGAATACTGGGATGTAAGAATGCTGTGATGTACTAAGTAATAAATAAATCTTACTTCACCTGTAATTTCACTGAAGCATTTCATGAACCCCCTCCCCATAATAAAAGAAGCCATGTCTGGTCCTTGCAAAAACAAGTTACCTGGATAGTTTTGTGATGAGCACATCTCAGTCTACTATATGTAAACTTTATTTGTGAAGACAGAAGTGGAAATACATATTTATGACTGTAAATGGCTATTATTAATTATGTACCCTAGGGGCTCATGACTACTGTAAGGCATGAGCCTGCTCATTAGGTGACCATTGTCAGTTGTTAGTGTGTACACTATCATCTTATCTAGTTGCCACAAGTAATTGAAAATTGATTGATTGCGTTGCTGGTTCAGTTTATCTACTGCAAATATATAACACTAATATTTTATGTGAATGTTTGAAGCTTGGACTCTAAAGGGATTGTATTGATTGAAGGAGAAGAAGCAGGCATTTTCCTTTTGTGGTTCCTGATATTAGAGGATGAATGAAATGAAAAATTTAAAGCTCTATTCTAGAGTATTTAGGATTCCTTTTAGTTGTGGATATTTGTTGATTTTTGTTTTCTTTTTCAGTATCTCATTTTCAAATTCCCTGTCTTCCACAGGAGGTGGGAGGAAGAGAATTAGCAATTTCTTTTTCTCCTGGCATTGTCACAAAATCTAGTAGCCAAGCATCAGTTTTTCATAGCAGTGTCAGCACTTGTCAGAGTATCCATCACAAGATGTTGGCATGTTTGCAAAGTGAACGTATGTTCTAAAGCTGACACAGCTAGCTGCATGAGAGGGGTGAAAGGTTTTATTTTTGAAAAATCTTATTATGCAATTGTGCGAGCAGGGGAGGAAGTCACAGGCAAAACCTAGCCCCCTTGGCACCACATTTGGAGGAAATTTTATGTATAGTATTTGTCAGATTAACAATTACCACACTGGGTATTAATGGAAGTGAAGTTAATTATGTTTTTCTACTCTTAACTTTTATGTTCATTAGGTCCGCGGAGGAAATGCTGGCTGCATTTCAAAAGAGGAAACACTTTTGGTGTCTCCCTTACAGTTCTTTATATATATATGTGTGTGTGTGTGTGTGTGTGTGTGTGTGTGTGTATGTATGTATATATATGTATGCTATTAGCTAAACATGCAGTTCCTTTCTCCCTGAAGTAGTCTATTTGGGGCTGTCCAGATTAAAGTGTACCTGAATTCTTCTCTTCCATTTCTGCATTAAAAGCCTGACTAAAAGACTCACTCAGATAAAATGGAGATTTTCCATTGAGTCAGGCATTAAATGTCTTAGGTTTGTATTCGTTCCGCTCTGTGTCAGGTACTTGGAAGTGCTCATTTGTAGGACTGCCTTTTTTCTCTTAAGTGTATCACAAATGCCCTATTCTTCCACATTGGTTTTGAAAGGCAAAATCCCTGTCTTTCTATGAAAACTTAGGGTAATACCTTGGTGCAAAGCAATGAACAAGGGGACCTTTTGTCTATTAAAGACTGTTAGACAAAATCTCTGCATCCTCTTTATACCCAACAATGCAAATCTGCTATTCTTTGCTTTTCTTTTCTTTAATAAAAAGTCCTCCCGCTGTCTGCTGGGAGAGTGGTTTCTTATGAGGAAGTTAAGGTTGGGCTACATAAGCCACCTTCTGCTCTACAGTGCCTGCTTCGTTGTCCCTTTTTCAAACATTACCTGATTCAGGATGAAAATTTTTGTGACGTATCTTTTTATAGAGTTTATAATGGTTTTTTTAACCTTTTGTTCGGGTACAAACTTTTTGAGATGGAGAAGAGGAAAAAGAACTATTTCTTAGATTTTATTCTTACTGTTTCTGTCTATTTTGGTAACAGATATGGCTCGAGTGCAACATATAAATAATGGATCAGTTGGAAAGGGTGCTTCTTCTTTTTTGTAGTTTGAAGAAAAAATATTTTGCTTTAGGACCACTTGCCTTTAGAAGAAAAGTTTTCCAAGGAACTACTAGGTGTTGTAGAACAGAAGGGGCTGTCAATGTAAGAAACAAAGCAGCTCTGTGATACCCTTGGCTGCTTAAACAGAGACATTTTCTGAATGAATGTTATCAGCTATTGAACCCATGGACAGTTTATTCTGAATTGGCCGCTGTGTGTTGGAATGTCATAGAATCATAAAACAACCAGGGTGGAAGAGACCCACTGGATCATCAAGTCCAACTATATTTTCCGTCTAACCTGAACTTTTTGAGATCTTGGACTGCAGACTATAGGCGTTGCTCTCAAAATGTTTGGTGGGGTCTTCCTTCTGTTCTGTCAGTGCTTGTTTACTGTCTTCCCTTTTGGAAGATTTGCATTAGTGCATTGCCATGTTGTAAATCCCAGCCTTTCTTGAAAACAAAGTGCGTTGCTTCCTGAGGGCCTACAGATGCAAAGCATTCTTTGTAAATGTGCTGGGACAAAGAGTATTTTCTATAGTAGTATTTTCTCTGGTTCTTTGTTGGGTCCAGAATGAGCAAATCCCTTCTGAGAAGCATTTCCACTGGTGTACTAGCAGATGTTGCTGTACCTTGAAGTTGTAAATAGGAGAAAGATCTGTTGTTGCAAATTCCTGGAAATTTGTAGTGTATAAAAATTGTTCAAGGTAAATGAAGGAATCTCTCAGTAAAGAGCAAGTGATTTTTAATACTGAAATTTTGGCATTGTTTGCAATACACAATGGTCCTGGTGAGAGAATTTTACATGTTTTTCTTTTTGAAAGAGTCTCATCAGTGAATATTTTCTGTCTTATGAGGTGGCACAAATGAATAATAAGGAAATGAATAACAATGTGCCATGCTGTGAAACAGATCAGGGAAATTATTTGGCTTCAGGAAAAGAAAAAAATAGTGGGTTTTGACAGTAGTTCAGTTCATAATCCAGTTTACATTGTGAACAAACTGTTGTTCAAGTGCAGCTGAGTGAGAGGCACAGCACAGGGAGGAGAATAGGGGTACCCCAAGAATTTCCTTCAAATATTAAGCACTTTTTGTGTAAGACAATAAGTGCTTGTTTAGGACTTTTAAGTGGACAAGGTGCTAAGGGGCATGGTTTAGTGTTTGATAGGAATGGTTGGACTTGAGGATCCAGTGGGTCTCTTCCAACCTGGTTATTCTATGATTCTATGATATTAATGTGAAGCCCTTTGTCTGGAAGAAATCAGTTATGTATTTCAAGAAATCATTCTGCATATGAGTCTTTATCTGTATTTTTTCAGAGTTTGGGTGGGGGAGTTTTTTAAGTCAAATAAATCAAATTAAAAAATTGTTTTTTTTAATTACCTGTAAGTCTATCAAACATGTTAACAGGAAAAAAGATATACACAGAAAACTTTAAAAGTTACTAGATCTTAATAGTGTTCATATGTAAAACAGAATGAATAGAGGAGTGTTCATTTTCGCTTTTTTAAAAAATTTGTTTTAATAGCCAGTTCATATTAAATATATGTAGAAAATACCTTTACTGCTACTGTAGTCCTCTTGATTCCATTTTTTTCCCTTATCTCAGATAACTATATTAAATTATATAAATGGTCTTATAAATTGAAGAAGTAATAATTTTGGGTTTATGATAAATCATTTATTTTCCATGTTAGCTCACATCTGGATTTGAACCACATTGTAAAGCAGAAATGGAGATTGATCTCAGTGGATTTACAGCATAATTACTTGGTCACATCTCCAGTTCCTGTGAACTTTGTGGGATTAAAATTAAAAGTATGTTGCATAGTTGCAAAGTATCCAGAATGGCCAGATTTTTAATGTTGGTCCTTCTCTTGAAGGCTGAATGCATGTAACATATTAAATTGCTCAAAGCAGCTGTAAGAAACACTAAAATGTTGTGGTACCTCTAGAAGTTCTGGTATTCTGTCATGGGGTTTTGCTTGGTCTTTTTTTTTAAAAAAAAAAAAAAACTTTTAGGACTTTACTCTGTAATGTTCGTAGCAGCAAAGCAATGTGGATATCCTAAATTGCAAATATTCATCCTAGTGCTGCAGAGATTTAATCATGTGCTCTCAAACTACGTAACTGAGTGAAAATGTATGCTTTGAAACTGGTGTGGGACGCTTTTTGGTTTGGGGAGAATGGCGAGAAAGGAGTTTGGGAGCTTTGGCCTTGAGTGGTGTGGTACCTCAGCAGCCACACTTGTGCTCTTGCATAATCCCCCTTTCCTCCTTGCCTGGCATGTTTTTAGCTCTCACCAGCATGGCTGTCTTTGACAATGTCAGCCACCCAAAACTAACTGATACGCATCCTCAAATAACGCATGTTTGACAAACTGGTGTTCTCTTATATTAGGGTTCAGTGCATTGAGTGAGGTGAAATGTGTCAAATGCGCTGAAAATTATTACTAAAAGGCAAAAGGAGGCTGCTGATGCCAATGACAAAGGATGATGCAGGACTGATTCACAGCATGTTAATTTGAAATGCCTCTCCATCTTTCTTTTCTTCTTAGACTGTCTACAATTTATTAATATAATTATTGCTTCAACTGACATGTTGTGGATTAAGGACTTGTAGATATGAAGAAAGCTGTACAAACATGTTTAGTTAAGTAACAAATCAAAAACCTTTCAAAGGCCAAGAAAACCTTCCCCCTTTCTGCTCTTCTAATAAACATCTAACTTAAAACAAAAGTGGTAAGAAGTCTTGGCTGGTACCAGTGATATGCCGCGAGAAGGGGAAACATCTGTTTTACAAGTAGGGACGATTTAAATGTTTAATGCGTCAGAGTTGTTTCAGAGGTGATGCATGAGCCTAGAAAACCATGGAAGGTAGTGTTTAAAAGCTTCTATTAGTGCAAAGAAATTGAAGTCCTTTTAGTATGCAACATTTGTAAACTCTTCAAGACTGCTGGAATTTCAGAAAGAATGAAACTTAAGTAGTGGTCCCTCCTGGTAGCGTTTCTTTTTTACTACTTATTTCTTGCCATGCCTCACCATTTTTTTTTTCTAATTGTCTCAAATTGTGTAATATTAAACATTTCTTTATTTTGTTTTAACTGGAGTGGCAGAAATTCAAAATCACTAGGTCATCTCTGCTACCTTGAAAAATTAAAGGGAAGATCTTTCTACATTGTTGCTGTTGCCCTTAGATCTGTTAAAGTTACAGCACTTGCCAGCCTCTGGATGAAATGTGTTGCTTGCTGGAAGGTCAGTGGCCTGTTGGTTTTGCCGATACCTCAGCAGACAGAAAACAAGATGTCAGAGATTTCTGTGGACTTGATATGGTTTTGAAAGAGTTTAATTGCTCACAAGAAAAGCGTGTTTCCTGATGAAGAAGCAGATGTTGTTAAGTACTAAGTGCTGTTGCTGGAAAGGATGCAGAGACTGCTGACTGCTGTGACAGATAATGCAGCATCTTTCAATGGGAAAGGTAACTTTTAGCATTTGATTGTATAATGAAGTTACTTTGAATGGAACTTTACATGAGAGTTTAAGACTAAGATGATATAAATGTCACTTATTTTGACAGGCCACTTAAAATTCTCTGTTTATTACTTTAACTACATCATTTTAGTTGTCACTGTCAGACTATGAAAGAAGACTTAGTCGGGAAATGAAATGAAGCAACACAATTTAGAGTAAAGATCTGGGTAGCTGTGTGTTACTATTTGCAGGGTGTCACCGCACCTGTTGAATTTGAAGCTGAAATCCTCTCTTTTGTACAAAACCAGGCACACAGCTATAAATGTAGTCTCCAAAACGCAAAAATTAAGGGTTTGATAAGAGCGAGTGTCTATGTGGGAAACAGGCTTTCATCCCCTCCATGGCAATTCGCACCAAAATGGGTGGTCCAGTCCTGCACCTTAAATGCTTTAAGTTAACCCACAGCTCTGCCCAGGGGAAAATCTGAGAAGTTACAACTTTCAGGATTTTAGTCTTAAGACTTGGATGTCTACATCCAAATTAATAGCCTTTCATGTACTTCCATCTGCCTGTCTTTTCATCTTAACTGCAGGTGATTTGGAAATCCAGAATTTTTACAGTAGCTGTGGGAGTAACTCAGATAGCCATTTGAGTTTTTGCTTTTTGGATTTTATAAAGGCTTGAAAAGTATGTCTTGTGATGCTTGTTCTGTGTTTGTTAGGTTGTTTGTGATAAGAAGTGTTTGCAATGAGAGCCGTGGAGCTATTGAAGATTAGAACCATTCCTTTGCAGGAATCATGGTGTATCTGAGTGTCTCTCACTGGGTGAGAAGTCAGGTAGCATGCCTAGATCAGCCAAAAACCGTGGTGTCCAGGCCATTATTCTGTAGGTCTAGACAAGTTTCTTATCTGACATGACGCTCATAGATGTTTGGCATATCATCTTTGTATCCACTGTATCTAGCTTTCCTTTGAAGAGAGCATTGCTTAAGTTTTTACTTAAACAAAGAGATAACATGGATGAGGTAGGCATTTGTTAGTATTACAAACATTGTTTGGAGCATGGAAGAAATACACTTAACACTTAAACAATTGTAGTATCATGCATAATTCATTTTTATAAGCTCAAAACTGAGGAAGGCATGACCATTTCGTTCAGTTATTCTTTGAAGCTTGTGCCTTGCACTAACTCTGTAGCTTAGAGAAATGCAAAACATTTAGTCAGAAGTATGATTTCAGCTACAGGAGCTCTTGTATGGTCGAGCTGTTTATTTCCTCAGTGCTGTTAATTCATACAAGTCCAATGTGCTTGTGCAGTCACAAACAATAAAATGTATGCTCTAGATTATATTAATTTCATTTAAAGTATAAAGCCTAAGTATTTTTTCAGCTGTTTCTGGGACTGCAATTGTTTCTCCTTCTCTTTTAAACTTTTCACCCATGTAGCTTCTTTTGAGAAGGATGTCCATCCTTAGACTGAATATCTCTCTTAAAACTTCATAACTCTCCAAATGCATGTTGTTTTCCCTTTAGTTTTTTGACACAGAAATGTAGGAAGAAGTTTCCTTTTTGTTCACTAGTATCAGTCTGTCAGTTGCATTTCCTGTCCAACTCTAAAAGTATTACCTTTAAGGTACCTTAGCAGCCCTCTTCAACATCTCTGATTTCAGTAAGTGTTTGTACGTATCCCCTCTTAATAATGTAAAGGGCTGTGATTGAATACTGTTTTGTCTCAATCATCTAGATTCAGCAAATAGTTGTTTCTTTTGACTTAGTAGGATCCTATCATATTCTGTGTTTTCTCAAAAAAAAAAAAGAAACCTGGAAAATTTTAGAGGTGTTAGTATCTCATTATTGGAGAATGCAAAACATGAAGGACATCCTACTGTAGTATTTAATACAGCGTTTCTGGTCTATGAAAGGGCAAAGTTTCTGATGTTTTGGGTTTGGGGTGGGTTTTTTTATCAGACCTTGTAGGGGTTCTGAGTCTATTTTTATGAAAGTTCAAGTAGAGGACCTTACTGTGACTCTGCTAAGTGAATTTACATGTGGTATTTTCAAACATTTTTGAATAAAACTATTTGTGACATTATGCAGAAACATCAGAATCATCAAAATGACTTTCTTTGTCCTTCTAGCTGTTTCACCATACAGGTTGGGTAATATTTGTAGTTTGAATGCATACTACATCTTGTGATTATTTAGAGACTGTAATTTGTGTTTGTGGCTGTTACTGACCTTTTTTTCTAAAAAATTGCCCTATGCACCATAATTTGACCATAATAGTTTATTTGCTTTGAAGAAAAACACAGAGACGTAGTTTCTAATTTCAAAGACATATTAAACAATCATGCATGATAATATGTTTTAATCTCTAATTTAAGCAAAAGATTACTTTTTGTAGAATGTAATTGGCTCTTAAAATAAACTCAAAAGGCTCCCAGTAAATTTCAAACAACTCTTAAATATGGAATATACTTCTCTGTGCGTTCAAGAGGTTTAGTGTCTGACAGGAAAGACTAGATACTTCTAGGTTGTTCTGTCTTTTAGTACTGGTTGGTATTCAGAGAATCATAGATTCAAAGAATCATAGAATCATTCAGGGATGTCCCTACCCTGCTGGGAACTTTCTGGTTTGACCAGGAGACGTTGACAGACAGTCATTTGCCATTTCCTTCTTCCAGTCATCTTGGGAACATATTGTGCCACAGGTGTCTCTGGCACTCTCTAAATGCTCTGGACCACTACGCCAAGTTGCTTTAGACTTTTTGTTAGCAGCAACTAAAAAGCTCATTTCAGGTAGCACTGAAGAAGCCTTTTTATAAAAGACTGATTACATAGATGTGCGTTTTCTAAACCCTGACCACCTTGAAAAGCATAGGGAGAGTTTGAAAAGATTTGATTCCTAAAATGCTCTTATATTGCTGATTCCTGGAGCTGTTTTCCTTTCAAGTGGCATATACCTGGATGGCATTTTCCTGTGTATGGAAGGCAGGCACTTGCGTGCACATATACAAAATAATAGCGGTTTGCTTGTCAGAATTATTCAGAGTTCTGGCATTAATAAAATATTATTTGCATTAGAAAATGTTTTCCTAGTTAGAAAGTCCAATGCAACTGAGTTCTGGAGGACAATGTTTTTTATACAAGTTGACATTAATGATAGAGCTACAGCCCTTTGTTTCCATTAACAATAAAAATGCATCACTATTAAGAACACAAAATGACATAACGGGCATAATATGATGAACAAAACATGAAGGCAAAACTAAGTATTTTTTCCCACAGGGACTAAGGTATTATTGATAATTAACTTTGTAAATCTAAAAAAGATTCCTTTCTGAAGGATGAGACTTATTTGTCTTAAAAGACATGACAGTGTGTATAGCAATTTTTTGTTGTGCTCCTGGCAGAATGCTAGATGTGGACAGTTCAGATTTGACCAGTCGTGGGTGTTAATGTCCTCAGAATGGCTGCTGACAAAAGTAGCTACTTTCAAGGTGACCATCTCCACTGTGATGCCACTGAAGCAGCTAGCTCCACCCAGTGTCCTGTGATGATGAAATAAATGTACAAGAAATTTCAGAAATCAGTGTTTTGGTGTTGGAAGGTTCACCGATGTAACCATAAACTGGCTGCTAATTGAAGTCTGTAGTTGTGGCAGGTCTTGGCAGTTTTGAGCTGTGAAATGTGAGCATTGTAAAGATGGAGGAATGAACAAATCTGTTTACTTTTTTAATCTGCTTTATTTAAAGTTTATTATAAGCAATCATATCTATACTTCACTGGTATTGAAATAGAGCCTCATTGTATGTAAATGCATTGAATAAGTTGTACAGTATCAATTCATCTTCACATTTAGCTTTATCTGTCTAACTGTCACAGTGAGGATACAGCACTTTGTGATCCATAGTTTCTACTTCTATGGGTACTCTCCTCCCTCTCCTGCTATCTTTCGATTTGCAGACGTTTCTAGTGTCTTGTCAAGAATCAGACACCCAACATTGATCTTTGTTGAGTATCTCCAGTGGGTTTGTGCAACTTTCCCAGATAATATAATTGTAAATAGAGAGAGTTCCAGAGTTGGTGTCCAAAAAGAATACAGGGCTTTCAGTACACAGGAAATGTATTTGTTATTGCATATAGCTCTGACTTCTGCCAGTCTGTACCAGCATTGATACTTGAATGTTTACGTGGAAAATGGCTTTAGTTCTAGCTATTGGCTGAACTTCAGCATTCATCACCTAGTGTAATATTTAAGTATGCCAGGAATACGACCAGTTACTTTGTTTTCAGTCAGGAAAAGGAGTTCCTTCCCTTACAGTATTTCTGCTTCTGTCTGATTCCATCAGTGAGAAATGTTTTCACTGATTTGAATAGCCATCGAGTTGGGATAATTGTCTGTAGTGGTATGGTTGACAGGCTAAACTAACTGGAAAAAGTATTTAGTGAAGTTTTTGATGGCAGGAGCTGGCAGAAGGAAGAAAACTGTGTAACTGTGGAGAAAATAATGGCTACATAATTGAATGTACGGAGAAGCAGGGATACTAGGCTCCGTATGGTCATGTCCTCTGTACTGTGTTAGGTCATGGAGGGGGATGAGCATCTTGGCTGTTACGAAAACCATTCTGGAAATTATATTGGCACAAAGGTGCGTGACCCCTGAGAAGAATAATCATGAGCTTTTTGCTTCTTTAAAAGTTGTTTTGTCTAAGCACCAATAAAATAATCTGTCGTGGTTTTGATTTTAGAAACCAGGTTGTAACTGAGGAAGTACTCATCCTCCCAGTATTCCATGCAATTTTCTATGTAAACCAGGGCATAAATAAGAAGGGAGAGATGCCTCTGTCTCTTGCCTTTCCTGTGGACCCTGGAGCAGGTTCTCTGCTATCGGCTCTGCTCGTGTGGAGGAGTGAGGCCCAGTGAGGCCTTGANGGGGAAGGAGAGCGAGCTGTGAGCTGTAAGGTTTGAGCATTTGGCAGGGGGGTCAGATCCAAACCATTACAGTTTTTTGGTGCCGTGACTCGGATCCAAACCATTACATAATCTGTAAAAAGAAAATCTATCCTGCAAGGAACTTACACTGTATGACCTTGTTGGCATCTCATCAGTCACATCTCTGAAATCTGGCTTATCAAGAAATGGAGAAAAATCTCAGACGTAGAGGGCAGAATTCTGCAAAATTCTATGCATTGATGACATTGGTGATGTCATTCTGTTAGAAAAAAGCTGTGAAAGCACTGTGGTAAGTTTCATCCTCAGAGGTCTAGGTATTTTTTTTGGATTGTTCTTCAAAGTCTGATTTATTCAGTAGCCTGAGTGGAAAGTTAATGCTTGATGATGAATTCTCCAAGCTCATTGTGCCTGGGGAGCTGTTCTGCAAAGGAAGCAGTTAGAGAAATCAGTGAGAGGGGAACTCCAGATTGCCTAGGACAGTCTTCTCACATGCTGTGATGGGTCTTCCAAAAAAAGGTGTGTGTTGTCATCTCCTGCAGTCCTTTCTCAGCCCCCCACCTACACTTCAGCCCTCCTTATGGGTGTGATAGGAAATATTGCTTCATATTCTCAAATTGCTTTAATACACAGACAGCAACAAAGAAGTAGAGGCAGTTTTAGGACATATGTTTATTGAAGCCCTGCAGTCACACAGTAGATGGCAAAGCCGACCTGGGGAGAGAGGAAACAAGAGTAATTTGCTTACTTTGGCACAGAGCTCCCAGGAAGATATCTGCTCACACACCAGTGTTTTAACAGAAAAGAGATTCTGTTTTGGATCCATCAGGAGTTAGCTAACAGTTAAACTCTGCTAGGAGGCAGTGTAGGCTTTCAATATGGATTTGTTTTCAGTAGTAGTTATATCATTCCTAGACAAGCATTCTGATTATCTAGCAACTACTGCAGATTTAGGGAGATCCCTTGTTAATTTTATGGGTTTTTTCCTTGAACATTTGGTTTGGGTTTTTTTCCTTAATCCTTGTAGTTGACAAACAAGATTAAGGGATTCACTGATGTGGAAAATACTGAAATCACTACAGGCTTTTTGTCTATAGTCTGTATATAGACTCTGTGTGAAAGACTCCTTTTCCTTACATTCATTGCATTAAGACAAGCTTATGAGACCTTCCTTTTTTTTGTAGGCAAAGTCTGCCTTCCTGCAGTCAAAATAAAATTTAATGTTGTTATTGTTCAGTGTCCCAGACCTCATCACTCTCCTCAGCTTTCCCTTCTCCCTTTTCTTCTAACCAATGTAATCTCATTTTTTTAATTTGGAGAATGGCAGGTTCAAGAGTGTCATAGGAAGAGCACTGAAGCAGGAATCCTCGCTTACCATAATTTCGCAGTCAGTATTGTTGAACAAAAATTCTTTAGTGTGCATATTAGTAAATTTTCATGAAATTAAATTTTACATGTTGTAAATTGAGAGTGTACTAATTCTGTTGCAGACAGTGGTGAACAGCTTATTCTCTAACTTTTAAACTGCCTTTTCAATTTAAATCATTGTCTTACTACATTATATTTCTCAGTTTTGTATAAACACATAGGTATGTATGTTCTTTTACCTTCTTATAGGTAAATTATGATACAGCATCAGAATTGGCTTTTCTGAGTTGCTTTTCCCTATATTGTATCAGTAAAACTCTACAGGTACACAAAATATGCATAAGTCAGTGTAGCACTGTAGCATCTGGGGCAAGAAAAGTGTGTGGATTCAATTTATGGAATGCAACTGACTTATTATCACAGAATGACCCGAGTTGGATCTCACTCACAGGGGTCTTTGAGTCCAACTCATTCCTGCATAGGACAACCCCAACATTCACTAGTGTTAGGCTTGGCGCCGTGACTACTTCCCTGGGGAGGCTGTTCTAGTGCTCAACCGCCCTCTGAGTGAAAAACTTTTTCCTAATATCCAACCTAAACCTCCCCATCACATCTTAATGCCGTTCCCTCGGGTCCTATCATTGGTCACCAGAGAAATGAGATCAGCACCTGCTCCTCCTCATTCCCTTGTGAAGAAGCACTAAAGTGCTATAAGGTTCCCCCTCAGTCTCCTCTTCTCCAGGCTGAACAGACCAAGTGATGTTAGCTGCTTCTCATATGTCTTCCCCTCTAGCACCTTCATCAACTTTGTGGCCTCCTCTGGGCACGCTCTGGTAGTTCATATCCTTTTTATACGACAGTGCCCAAAACTGCACACAATACTCAAGGTGGGGCCACACCAGTGCAAAGTAGAGCAGGACAATCACCTGCCGTGACTGCCTAGCAATGCCATGCTTGATACATTCCAGGACACAGTTCTCCCTCTAGGCTGCCAGGGCACACCGTTGGCTCGTGGTCAACTTGCTGGAACCACAACCCCCAGATCCCTTTCCGTAGGGCCGCTGTCCAGCCTCTTGCCCCTCAGTTTGTATGTATATCCAGGGTGGCTGTGTCCCAGGTGAAAAATCTGGAGCTTGCCCTGTTAAATTTCATGTGATTACTGATTGCCCAGCTCTGCAATTTGTCCAGATTCATCTGCAGGGCCTTTTTGCCCTCGAGTGTCAACAGCTCCCCCTAGTTTTGTGCTGTCAGCAAACTTGGTTAATAAATCTTTGAGTCCTACATCCAGGTCATTTATGAAGATATTAAAGTATACTGGCCCAAAGATGGACCCCTGCAAAACCACAGTTGTGACTGGTCACCAGCCCGATGTAATCCCATCCAGTTTCTTCCTTTTAAAGGTAGCTCTGCAGTATAAGATCTCTGGGCATCTGAAGTCTAAACAGATGGGACAAACAACATGTAGTTGTGCTTAGCTGTTGCTTTTTTTCCTTTTTTCTTTTTTAATAGTTGAAGATTCTCACTATCTCACTCTCACTTCCAAAAATGAAAAGACCTTGAAAAGAAGAATGCCTTTTTTGACAAGTTAGGGATATTAGGCTTTCTTCTAGATGGGCTACAGATATCATTTTGGCTTGGAAGGACACTCCTGAAGAAAGAACAACAGTGCTTGCCTAGGTTGTTTTTTTTTCCCCTAGTAGTCTTAAAGGCATTGTCTGTTTGTTATAATTCATTGGTATTTATATGCATGGAGTGTCTTAATTTACAGATCAAAGGCTAAAGAGTTGGGGCTCTATTCAAAGCAAGTTCTTATTCCTACTTAAATCAAGTCTTGTATTTTGAGATGATTAGCTTAGTTGTGACAATACCCGAGGCAGTTTTTTGCTTACAAATTAGTTTTGCAGGTGGATCCTTCCAGCATGGTGGTAATAACAGAAAGATTAAAATGGTAGTCCTGACTCCAGTGAGCTAAATGTTTGAGCAGTAGGTTAGTTGATCATATTGCTGTACATTGGAGTTTCACGTGTTTGTTTGTGTTGAGTTTCAGGTAGTTAGAAGCATATGAATAAATGAAAAACATGCATTAGTAGGGGAGAGAATTTTTTAAATTTTCATTATAATTCAAACTCCGTCTACATACAATTTACCTTGTTATATAGATCCAGGTTGATAATTATGTAGCGGAAAAGATCTGTGGACGTTTTTTCCTTCTTTGGGTATGTATATATGAGTGTATGTATAGAAACATACACAAATAAAAATGGGTTAATTGTGGAAAGGTTTCTGAAAATTCTTCTTAAAGACTGGATGAAAATCCTGCTTAAGTGGGTTGTATTAGTGATGGGAACCTCTCACAGTAAAATGAGCTTTGCTGTAAATATGATCGAACACTGCTTTGCTTTTCACACTCCTAATGTATGTGTTGCCTGCCTGCTAACCATGGCTAAAAGGCATGAAGTCATGGGCAACTATTAAAATGTTTAGTTCCCTAGCTTGTAAATATTGTATTTCTCACAGATTGGAGTGAAATCCTGTCTTACATTTCTTGTTCATCCACTTCATATCCATAGGGATGCAGCATTTGTGAAAGAATCAATTATCCATTTGTTAGTCAGAGGAGCTTTACAAATTATACATTAGCAGATTGATTTCTCAGGCTCGCCATTGAGGGACTGGTAGTCTAAGGTGGGTTGATGATGAGTGTCAGGGGAGAAGGAGGTGCCACAAAGAACACAATTAAAAGAAGCTTTCTGAGTGGCCATGAATTTACTCCTAATTGAAGAGCTGACATAATCCATACTAAGTGCATTTATTTCAAGCATTTTATATTAGGCAATTGATTATCACATGAGGTGCATTTGTTGGTAGATACTTGTTTTTTCTTTTAAATTTAGGATTTTGCAAAAGCATCTTTATTGTGCAAGATGCGTGCTAGCTTTTTCTCCCTCTCCCTAAACTTTTCTTTCTTCCATTAAGGTAACATTTTTTTTGTTCTGTAGTGTCAGCTTGACATTATTGATTTTGAACAGTCAAACTTACTTATGTTGTCCAGAATTCCAAACATGTCTCCATCAGAAAGAAAACTGCAGCTAATGGAAATTCAGCTGAAGGCATTTCTTCCTTCCTTGCCAGAACTTCCACACTTTATGAAATTCTGAAGCTGCTCCCAGGTTAATCATTTCAGTGTATTTCCTTCCCCAACTAACAGAATCCTTCTTGACACCAGGTTTGAATTATGTTGCTTTAGAAATACTGTGTTTGTTACTATTATTTATAAAGTACTGGAACTATAATTGTGACCACAAAGAAATTGTGTTTTTCTGCTTGTTGGGCCTAAAGCTAGGGGTCCTGATGAGGTTAAAAAAAGACTATCCAATGTAGTGCTAATTAAATCATTATTATTAGTTTCCTCAACATTGTATATGCAACTGTCTGTGGGTATATGGCATGGAGTTTAAGGTTAGATGGTCTCTTAATTAAGTAATATTTGCGTGGATGATATGTTCATAATTTTTGAGATTGACACCTTGACCTCAGATGGCTGTTGTAATTCTTAATTATGTTTTTTTAAATGTAATGCCTGTAAATTTCCCCATCCATTTAAAATATCTTCACAACAGTCAACTGACCAAACCCCAGAGTATATCCTACTTCTAACTTTACAAATGATCTGTCCTCCAGAATTTGATGAGTTAGTGACTACCTGTTTCCTCTTTAACCTTGTATGATTCTTTATCTTTTGTTGACCTCTAGGTGTGGAATTTGCAGGAAGGGCGTTTATTCTCTCTGCTGTAAAACACCAAAGCTGGGGGGTTGTTGGCAGGCAAATTAGCTGGAATAAAGTTTAAAAAAAAAAATTTCTGAAATATCTAAATTATTCACAGGGTCTTCTCAGGATGTAAAGAAAACTAAATTTGAAAAGGTAACTAACTTACCTAACTGGCATAGCAGTATATTTGTAAAACTAAACAATATGAGAAGATTAACTGGAGCTAATTCTAGAAGAAACACTTTCATTTAAATAACATATGTACCAATTTTATCTGTGGTCTTTTATTTCTGATTTCCTGAGTTTTTACATACAAACCTTAAACAGCCTTCCACTGAAATGTAGTTCTGTAAATGTAGGCTTGACTATTACTCAGCTCTGAACGAGAAGATCCTTGCATTAGCTATTCTTGCTGAAACTTTACTTTAAAATGCGTTTAATATTCAGCCTTAACTGTTTTTAAGTTCATAGTCTATCATCACTTTCTGAGTTCTGTGAGGTAAAGTCAGTGAATAGAGTAGTAGCAAATTGTGCCATTTCAACTTAAGAGCTGAACAAAAGATTACTGTGTTTGCTTTGAATTTATGTCTTCCCTGTATAGTGCAGGCAACAAGAAGAAAAGAATTGGAGAAAGGAAAAGTTACAAGCAACTGATGGAAGTTTGGGGCATGTGAAAGGCATGTAACAAGTTGCCAGTTATGTACAGTGTTACAAAATACTGTATCATCAAATTTCTTCTTAACAAATACTTCTGAAGTATTGTGTGCAATTTTGAATGTGAATACTGTGTAATCCCCTTTTGCCCACTGACAACATTCTGCATGTATATAAGGAGAGGGTTTGCCTTGCTAGGCACTGTTTTGCTACTTGAGTGCAATCACACATTTAATCTCCAAAGTATACCATGTGGTTTTCAAACCACAGCCTGACAGATAAATTCCATCATCCTGTTCCTCATCTTCAACTCTTATGTGAGGATAACTTGCATAGTCTACATTGCCTACTTCCTGCACTCCATTTTTTCTCAAAATCAAACTTTACCAAAGCTTTTTGGCAGCAAAATGGGAACAGTGCAGTCTATAAGATTGAGCTGTCGACTCTTCTGTTGTGTCCTGTTTTGTTTGTTTTGTCTCAGGCTTTGTTGCAGAGGAGTGTCTCCCAAGAAGGCCCATCACAAAGGAGTGCTGCTAGATCTGCTGTTGCTTTCATGTCAGCCCTGTTGGCAGGTGTAGGTGCTGGAAAGATGAGAAGAATATGGCCAGTTGAACACTGTACCTTGGCATGTGACCTTGTGTCAAGGTGGGGCTAATCAAGATGGACTTTTTACCTTTCTAATTATAGACTAGTAATAAAAGAAGCTTCGTGAGAAAGTTGTGGCAATGGCAATGTAAATGCAGCCTAGAATGAAAAATCATACAACTTCCATGATGAGCTCAGCTGAACTTTCTGTACTTGTCCTTCCAGAAGGCAAGAGTTGTTTCTTATTGCAGAGGGAACAGTGGAGATGTGCTGGCTTTTTTTTTCCTTCCCCCCCGCCCCCTTTTCCCTTAGACACAGTCAAAATCTTCTCTTGCACCTTGATGAGGAGACCTGAAGTGTAGAAAGGCAATTTTAAGGTAAGGCAGGAATAAAAGTTATGCTAGCAATTTTATGAAGGTTCTAGAAAATGAGACTGACAAGTGATATTTCTTGGTTTATTCAGCATCCTGCAGACCTGGGAATAACCAGCTATGTATGTAGCCTCTGAGAAGGCTGTGTATGTAGCGTTCACAAGGATGTTGACCTCACCAGCAGGCAGATGGGTTTGAGCGGTGGTCCTCAGCTGACACCTCCAAAGGTGTTGGGAGGAACGCAACTGGGGAATGTGCACCAGCTGCCTGCACTGCTAGTGATGCGCTTGCTTCTGGCTTTGAAATGCAGCAAGTCAGCGCAACCACCATGTGGCAAACAAAAATACTTCTGGAGCACGTAAGTCAAGGGAAGTTAGTTTGACTTCTTCCTCGTTAGTGCACTGCTTAGCAAACAACGCACAGCAGAAAGACCACTTGGTGATAGGCAGCAATTTTATTATATAAGTATTTCCATATAGCATTTTGCAGTGGCACAAAGTAAGACCAAGAATGATTTCTCCTGCATGCAAAAAAGCAGGAAAGCAAAGGGCCGGCAGCATGCTTTTCCCAGCTCTTCTGGCAACTGTTGCAGTGCAGGGCTCAGTTGCTCAACCTTGATGAGAAATAAGCTTCTAGAAAATGAAATGAGTTTTGGGCATATATTCTTTTCAAGGCAAGAGAGAGGAAAACTTCATTTCCCTGAGCTGGATTTTTTTGTGTGTGTGAAAGAATATGGGGAAGCATTTCCAAAGGCTATGAAGACCCTACTTTATCTCCTGTAGATTGTCCACTTGGACAGTATTTTTTGAAGTAACTTTTTACGATGTATTTTTTATATAATTCCAACTGCCATAGCGTTTTTAAGGACCTGTGATACTTTAGACACAGTTGCATAAAAGATATCTAATATGACCCCACGACTCCAACATTATTCCAGTGACACTTTTCACACAAACATGCAATTAATTTCTTTTTTACCAAGGTCAGAGCCACAGAAGTGAACTGTTTTGTGGTTCAGTCCGTTTATAATTTTATGAGAGTAAGAAAAGTTGTTCTTAAACGTGTAAGAGAGACTTACTTGGGTGAAGATCCTTCAATGATGGTTGAAATGATGAGATATTTGTTAGAGGATGAAATCAGTATCATGGTACATAAGAAGGCTCTTGGTACTTGAATATAATTGGATGGGGTTTTGTATGCAGCAGAATATGCATCACATCACCCAAACAATATTATAAGTTGTCAGTACTTAAGTTAAGGGTAGATATTTAAGCTAAAGGCAACAGTAACAGATGCTGTAAAATTTATTACATTGGAGCACTTTTCAGGTTTTACTCAGTATTTGTCTATGAGCAAGTACAGCTATGTTGCACTTTGATACTTTCTAATACTTCTGAGAACACTATTAGAGGTGGAAATAAAAGCAAAAGAAGGGATTTGAAAGGAGTAATATTTACCAGTATAGTCATCAGACCAAGCCAGAAGAATTTTCAGTTGCCTTGATGCTTGTGTAGTCAATGTGTTTTATGCTGAGTTTTGAGAGCAATAGTTCTTAATGAATAGCTGTGGTGCACAAATACTCAAAATCTGGGAGTCTTGCCCTTCATGAGAGCTCCAGAGGCCCAAGGTGCATAAAAAATGTTAAATTTCTGGTAAGCAAACGGCTGGAAAGAAGGCTGTCTTTGGACACTATCATAGAAATAATTATTCTGGGGTGTGTGTGTGTGTTGATTTGTGCAGCTAAATATTACACAGCTGTTAACATGTATATCTCACAAAATGTAGGGACATGAGAGCACATGGTTGGTGATAAACTTTAAAGTTAACTTTAGAAGTCTTTCTTTTCTTTCCTGTCTCTAGAGCCCAGTGAAGATAAATCAGATCAGCCTGGATGAAAGTGGAGAACACATGGGTGTTTGCTCAGAAGATGGCAAGGTATAACAACATTTGTATGTTTAATGAGGTAACAAGTAGCCCTCAGTATTATATTTGAGATAATTGTGATACCTGTGGAGTTAATTCCTGCATTTAGCACTGCCACTTTGATCATCCATTTTGAGAACTGGACTCACCTTTGAATATTCAAAATTAAAGGTAAATATATTTCGTACAAATATGCCGTAGGAAAAGTAATTACAAGAATGTCAATAATATAACTGGTATTAAGCTGATTAACAGCTATGGCAGGAGGACATGTCACCTTAATCATTACTGCTGTGCCAGTTATACTTCAGTGACTACTCTGCTGTTCCTGCAAGACAGTAGTTTAATGCCTTTCTGCTATAAATCCACAAAATTGGATTTTGTGGGCATGATTTCTCTGGGCTGGTGGTTTTCATTTTCACACACGTTATGAATGTTTCTCTTGAATTATAGAATCTTTTGATAAGCAATCATAGTTTATCAGAAGAATAAAGTGTCTTACAACAACCACATTAAATAAATGTAAAATCAATATATGTACAGTTTCCTAAAAAACTGGCACCTACTTCCTTGACTGAGGACATATATCATTCGTACAGTGTATAACTAACAATTATCAGTGCTGCTCTGGAATGTTGAGCTGTGACATTTAGTGGTTTTGGTGATTGATTTTCCACTTATAAGAATGTCTTTTTTGTTTTTAAGTCAATGGCAGACTTTTCTAATGTTGGTTTGCAATGATAAAATTCTAATTCACAGGGTATATTTAAGCTTCTTTTTTAATATAATGCTCATATACAAACGCAGTGCATTAAAAATCATTTAAATAATTTCTCAGTACCCACCTGACTTACTAAGGAGAACATTTCTTACAAAGCAGACTTGAGAGGAGGAGGAATGTCTGTGAACTTAATGAATGCATAGAAGTTCTATAAATTAAAATTGGATTTTGCAGTAGGAATGGGGGAAATAACTCCTTTAGACTATATGGGCTTGAGTTTTTTTCCTTCCAAATAGGTGGGTTTTTTCCTTCCTGGCAGGCAGCCAGTTTATGTATCCTAGCCTTTTTTTTCACAGAGATATCTTGATGTCAGTATCTTGACACAGTAATTGGGATACTAGTGACTATCAAAGTGGGTTGTAGAATTTTATAGCTTGTGAGAAACACAGCAAGAGTGTCCTAATTGTCTAAGCAAGATAAGGAAAGGGTCAGTAATTGTGTAAGGTAATAAAAAACGTTGAGCTAGCATTGTTGGTTTGGGTGTTTTGAATGGTGGGTGGAAGCAAGCGGTTGCTGTAAGAGCTCCTCAGATGTGACTGGGTAACTGACTCAAAATATGAATGTAACAGTGTAAGACTACAATATATATTCATATATTAAATTAATATTAAAATATATACTTTATTTAAGAAATCTTCAAAAATCCATAATCTCTACTCTGATGTGGCTGTATCTGAACAGACTTCAGTACTTTAAATTGTGAATCTATCTTCATTTAGTGAAATCGCCAGTAGGTGACATGCCATACAAGTCAGTCTAAAGTATGGTCCCCAAAACAGAGCTAATTCTGGTAATGCTTTTGACGCAGGGCTGGCGTATCACAAGTACAGTATTCATTATAATTGCATTCATATAGTCTGGAGACATTAATGCCTCATCATCTTCTGCACTGAAAAGCTGACTGGAGATCTGGAAGATCCACTGGGGTTAGAAGTTAGACTTTCCACTTGACACAGAAAGTGGTGTCTCTGTGAAAGAATCTCTCTCACTCTAAAATGAGTGAAAACACATATTTCTGTTGTGTCACTGTATAAGAAAATGACATAAAATTCTTGGCAAGATAATGTAGCACTTCCATGTTCTGGGTCATAACAAAATTGTAACAAAACATTCCATATAACTCTTTCCTTACCACAGTGGGAGCATTCATATTGTAAGAAGTTAAATGCTTATGCAAGTGGTTGCAAAGTCATTAACTCAGCTGGATTTCAGTATTTTTACTTAGTTTTTTGTTTGTCTTTCACTTTTTCCCTCTTTTTTTTTTATAAAAAAAAGCTTAGTTTTCTTTAATCAGTTTTAAACCAAAAAGTAAAAAAACCATAATAAAAAGACCAGTAAATTTTGAGCCCACTGGGTTGATGCAAGTGTTTTCTGCCAATTAATGAAGATACGTCCTCTAGACAATAGGTAAGGAGTGCATTTTCCCATATCAAAGTGGATCCAATATGAGGAAATGGAAACCATTTGTCTTCTGGAAGGAGGGTCATTATGAGGAGAACCCCCTCCTTGTTTCTATTCTGTTGCCTGATGTATTTTATTTTACTGCTTTTTTCTTCCTTTTGATGCTCTGAAACTAGACTCGGACTAGCTACGCTTGCTGGGGGAGGGGCATAGCAGCACAGTACAATTCTGACCCTCCTCATGTCGGGCAGCAGCCAGACTAAATGTCAAAACCTGGCACCTGTATGTCGTACATGGCCAACAAGTGCTTTGGGAGCTACTTGAAGCTCTTCTGTACTGCACATTTGGTTCTTCAAAAAATCTTCCTTGCTGATAGACTCAGCTGCAGCTGGACACCACTGGCATAGAAAGGAGCAGAAATCAAAAATACCACCACAACTGGCCATTGGCTGGGGAAAATAGAGTGTTGAAATTCTAGGTTATAAGAGAAGAATTTTGATGCTGAAATACATAGAAGGGGAAGCAGGTTCTTTTAAGTTGCTTTTGTACCAGCTTGTATGCTGTCTTGAAAAAATAGGGTCTGACTCCCAATTTTGCTAAAGCTCTTATGTCAAAACACAACAGCGATATAACTTGCACTTTTTTAGCTTGTAGCTTTCTTTTATGAAAAAATATAAAATATATTTAAATGCCATGTGCTTAACATGTTTTTGTGTCACCCTTAGTGCCTGCAACAATGTTTATATCAAGAATATCCATGAAGTATTACCTTGATTGTTTTTCAAGAAATGTGGCTTGTAGAGAAAATGTTTGTTTTCTTGCCTTTTGATCACTGAAGGCTGGCTGTTTCTTCTGCCCTTGGAAACAAAGAAACAGCTAAGTCTGGATGTAGTAGAGTGGTGGATTCTTGATATTTAAAATTGAAGAGGACTGGCAAAGGTAGTGGACTGTCCTCATGAAATCCTTTTTCTGGCTACCCAAAACCATTATAAGCTGGGACAGAAAGTAGAAATAGATATAACCAATATAGGTTTGTAATATCAAAAAATCACTTTCTCTCTGAAGAATAAAAGACATTACAAAGTAATAAACTGTTACACAGTGGTCCCTAGAGTAAACTGGTAACAT
>WAAB01005057.1:49521-119787 GCA_013389865.1 Piaya cayana
GAAGTTTTTTACGGAAAGGGTCATTAGGCATTGGAATATGCTGCCCAGGGAGGTGGTTGATTTGCCTTCCCTGGAGGTGTTCAAGGCATGAGTAGACGAGGTCCTGAGGGACATAGTTTAGTGTTTGATAGGAATGGTTGGACTCGATGATCCGGTGGGTCTCTTCCAACCTGGTGATTCTATGATTCTATGTTTTCAACTCTTACCTGTCTCAGCATATTTCTTTGTAGACCTGTGATACTAATTCTGAGGTTTCTGCTAACTCTGTGGGCAATATTTTGCAACCAGTTCAGATCTTTTAAACCCATCTTGGGGTAAGGCAATGGATGGCAATGCTGAGGTATCCCATCTGAAGGGAAAACTTGAGATACACTCTGATTGAGAGACATGGGGCTGCCCAGCTCTTAAAAAGGACATCTAGTAGGCATGTGGGAAGATCTTGCTTTTTTAACAGAGATGTTTCATGCAGGAGGAAACATGGTGTGGGCAGATGATTACATTGTGCTGCTTGGGGTCTTCGGTGTTGCAGCTGCTCTAGATGGGCAGAAAGGAATAAACTCGTTAAGCTTTCTTTTGCATTTTAATTCACACATCAGATGCAAGTCTCTTGGCTCCTTGTTCCTTATTGTTCTTACAGCTGGATCTGCTACATGTAGCACATAAGGCAAAGAGCTGTTAAAGGTGTGTTGATGCTAATGAGGTTGTTCTGCAGCAGGGCTGAGGTGTGTGTGCCCTCTAGGCAGGTCCCAAAACAAGACTTATTCAGGGTAACCCTTGCTCAAAGCAGTCCAGTGCTGCACAGTCCCATTTCTGCTGCTGGCTGCGCAAAAAAAGTAGTTGTTTGGTGTAACATGGCCTGCAGTGTCAGGTGTGGGACTTCTTGTGTGCCTTACAATATGCAGTATTTTCATCTTTTCTAGGAAAATAACCTGAGAAGTCTGAAAGGACTAGGCTCTACTTCAGAGAAATAACCTTTTGCCAAATATTAAGTATTACAGCTGAATTATCTAGTTTAAAAAGTGATGTAATGCCCCTTGTGAACTCTTATTTAAACCACAATCCTCTTTTTTTTTTTTTTATCTCCCTCACCTTCCTGCCCCATACTCAGATTGTTGCTGTTCATCCTCATTTTGTAAGATCCCACTTCAAGCAATTTGTAACAGGAGGCAAAAAGGTAAGCAATCATCATGTAATGAACTTAGGCTATCTTTAAACAGATTTTTCAAATGTGATTTTTAACACCTAGAACAATGAATTCTGCTTTTTCCTTGTCTTTATGCATTGTATTCCTGAACATTCTTAATTAAGACTATTTTGGGGGAAGGGTTTTACTTTTAGTACTAAAAACATGTTGCAACAATTTGAGCTTCGGAGTATAAATATTTCTGTCTACATACTCTGGAAAAAAAAGTGTCATTTGCATTTCCTACGCCAATTTTTTCCATTCATTTTTATTTATTGAGGTGGGAGCAGAACTTAGACCTTAATACTGGTCTTTGGCAATGTATGTTGGTCTTGATGTTTGAGATTTTTCTTTTGCTTTATCTTTGGGTGGGGTTTTTTTGAAGTAAACAAACTCAAGTAACTTCAGTAGTTCCTGTTCATGGCATGTTTTTATTTGTTTTGAAGTAATTCGGGGAACTCTTGGTAAAGTAGAGCTCCCACTTTTTCAAGTTCTTGTATCTCTGTAGTTAGTCTTCTGCTAGGGACAGTTGTTATTTTAGATGTGTTTTATGATCTCTTATTGATGTAGGGTGCAATTCTGACTTCCAGATTAGGGCTGCTTCCAGGTCCTACAAAAATTTTTTATCACATTGCATATTTTCAGTCAAAATATGAGAAGTTTAATTTGGAACAGTTTCTTGAATTCATGGAATTTTCCTGTTGCCTGTTCTTATGAATTAAGGATGAACAAGCCTTACTTATAGATGCATCAAACTGAATTCACTAACTGTTACCAGCATGTATACATGAATACTGTGTTCAGTTCTGGGCCTCTCACCAGAAGAAGGATGTTGAGGCTCTGGAGAGAGTCCAGAGAAGAGCAGCGAAGCTGGTGAAGGGGTTGGAGAACAGACCTTATGAGGAACAGCTAAAGAGAGCTGGGGTTGTTTAGCCTGGAGAAGAGGAAGCTGAGAGGAGACCTCATTGCTCTCTACAACTGCCTAAAAGGAAGTTGTGGAGAGGAGGGAGCTGGCCTCTTCTCCCAAGNGGATACAGCCTAATTTTCATTAGCATTTCAATATGTTTTGAAGCATAGTTGTGTTTTATTTTGCATTTTAAGTGGTGTGTATGCTTGACAGCTTTTGCTGGCTGGTTGGAGTGGGTGTTGTCCTTAAAATAACACGCAGTCAGTGTACATCTTTGTCAACCACCAGTTTTTGAAGCTTTTTAGTGCTGATAAAACCAGTATGGAAAGAGAGAAACAGGGAATTAATAGAACAGTGTTCCGTCAGGTGGTAAAAGAGCTTTGCATTCATCTGATGCCGAACAGAAAAAAACATTAGGGGGTTAACACATTCTCTTTGGTTATCTTTGATTACTTGACAGGTTGTTTTATATTCTGTCCTCTGGGGAACGGTATGCTCGCTCTTAATGCATTCATTTTTTGCTGAGGAACTTTACTCTTCAGGAAAACTTTAATTGACATCTTAACATAAAGTATTTAGCATTGAAGTAAATGTCTCTTGACACCTATAATTTGATATTATTGATACATAAAACCAACAAATAAAAACTCCTAGCCTCATGGTAGAAATCTTTCCCCTTTCTTTTTTTCCAAAAGGAGCATATGTACCTGGATAAAGGCAGCAACAAAATGCTTTGTGAAAATTCCAAACGTTAAATTCCAACCACTTAATTTTCAAAGATTTTTTTTTTCTGAGAAGAAAAAGGCCTTGGAAAACATAACTTATTTTTATTTACACCTCTCCTTAATATAAAGCCAAAGAGCTGTATGAGGGCAGCAGGCAATGAGGAGCTGGTCTTCAAGAGCAAGTGGGAGGCTGAAGCATACCATGTCTCTCACCTTGTGTCTGTGGGTTGTGTAGTTGGGTGAGCCCCTTCAGAAAGGGGGATGGAATCTCCAGAGACTCCTGAGATCTCTTTCAGCCTTTGCGTGAACACAGTGACTTCATAGCTGATAGCAGGCAGTGGTGGCAGATATGCTACCTGTCTTCCCCAGCTGCACCAAGGCAGGGATACCAGTAAAGATAGAGATAAGGCTGCCCTCATTGTGAATCAAGCTTAAGAGAGGAGCTTTGATTAAGGCCCTCATGCTATGCTCCCTGCCTGAGCTGCATAGCGTTAAGTGTATCAACTTTTCACCCAAAGGGTAGCATGGTCTGTCTTTGGTTATTGTTTTTCTGTGAGATGGTGACATAATGTAACTTAGCGTTTCAAGTGTTGGGATTTTTTTTTAATTGTTTGCTAAGATAATTTTAGCAGATAAAAGAACTCAGAAAGAAATTTGGTTCCTCAAACCCCTCTAGTTGCATTATGAGCATTGTTGTCTCAGAATGTGAGAAAAATGTTCTTGATTTCCAACTTGAATTTGATGTTAAATTTGGTTTAAAATTAAACAAAACAAAGACACCACATATCATACAGGCATCAAGAACTTGCCCCACCCGCCGACCACTCTATGTTTTTTCTTATCTCAAAAATATCTGCTTAATTTTATTTCCAAGCATCTGCCTCAGTAGGATCCTTTATGAGTGGGTGAGGGAGCTTTAACTATAAATTAACACCTCCTTAATTTTTTGAGAGGTACACCGTTCTTTGTAACAACATAAAACATGTAAAAAATACACTTTTCAGTTCAAAGACCCACCACAAAGCATTCTGCTAATGTTCAAGGTGAGTAACAATCTCTTTTTAAAAAAAAAGAAGAAAAGTCTATACAGAGGGAGGGAAACAAGTTAAGTGATGTGCTTCAGGCATGTGTGGTGCAGGTCCTCACTTCCCAACACAGGCGGGTGTTTGGATCTTGGGTGAGTTGCTGTGTGATGCTAAGATTTGCCACGTCTTAGAAGCTCAGCCTCACCTAAAGTTGACTTAAGAGCAGTGCTCCCTGGGGTGACTTTTTAAATCACTGCAGACTGTTGAAAGCTTAAATCTACCATGCATATGGTTGTACAGTTGATTAACTAGGCACATACTGGAGTCCTCTAAGAGTAATTTTCTCTAAACTGTATTATGAATATGAACTGGTTTAAATTGTTTGGTTACTAAAGCACTAGTTTTTAAAACCAAAGAATTTTAATTAAACTTGGGATAATATCATTGCTGCCTTCTTTGGGCTGGAAAAGTGTTTTTTTCATCACTTTCTTTTTTAAGGAATGAAAGTTATTTGCGTCTAAAAACAAGTCAGGTACTGTGGAAATATTGACAGGATCACAGTGAGAAGCAATAGATACCATACTAAATAGAGGCACTTCCCTGCTCCCCTCCCCTTATCTCTGCAATTAACTACAGCACCATCGTGATGACTTGGCAGATGATGGTAGCTCTGAAATAATAATACTGTATATTATAAATAACAGGGCATTCTTGTCCAGAGCAGAGAGTAGAACTTCAAAGGAAGGGAAAAGACAAATACTGTGCTATTGAAAGCCATAACCTTCTTCCTTTTAAAAAAGGGTCTAATCTTAAAAAATAACAGGGTAAAAGCCAGCTAAATGAGGGTGGTAAAGCTGAAAACAAGGTGTTGTTTATTTAACCATTAGAGTACTGGTCTTTCCCAACACATTGACTAAATGAACATTATTGCAAAGTTAGAGTATCCACTGTATCCTGAAGGTTAAAGAGGCTGAAATAACAAAAAAAGCAGACTGAAGGATATTTCCATTCCAAAGTCAAGGTATCAGCTGCTGTATCTTATGTAAATTAGGAGAGCAGGACAACCTGAAGTTTCTTTCTTGGCAAAAACATTGATGAGACTCCCTATTTCATGTTTTGATTAACATCAATAACGAGACACAAAGGTTTTTGTAGTAAAATTCCTAGGAGAATGAATCCCCTGAACTGACTGAATCATTGCTATATGTGTAGTAATTAAGGTTTTCTGAGGGGTTTCTCCACCCAGCATGGTAGTGGGATCCCAGCACACTTCAGCAAATAACTTCTGGAGTCAATATGGAGTAAGATACTCAATATCTTGAAGGATTTGGCTCCTTCTTTGCCTAGGACATACTTTTTGTACAATAAGTTTTGATTTGAGTATCCAAGCTGAAACATTTTAAGGGTAGGGAACTCAAATATAACTGCAAATTTACTGTCAGTAGTCACATCTTTATATTTATCTTTGTCTATATCTACTTCATACATTTATATTCTATATATATGGTGGAAATAGGGATAAAACATATTTTTTAGTGGGATTGGTATTTCTTTTGCTGAAGAATGATTAGATACACTAATAAAACTGGGTTTCAGAAACAGATGTGTCTAAATGTTTTTGTCCTGTTTATCCTCACAGAAATAGCATCTGAGGATATCAATGCTTAAACATTAAAGTCTCATCTCTTTGCCTATGTTATGAAAGTGGGGAGAACTTAGCATCACCTGGGGCACCTTTATTATTACATATAAAAAAAATAATCTAGAATACTATTTCAGATTCCTGAACTAGACTGTGGTGTCTCCTGCCTGAGACATGAAACAAGTCAATCTAAATTCCTTTCCACTCCAGACAAAGCATTGTCATATACAAGGGAAGGATAGTGATTGTGAACAGTGCACAAGCAAGAAGAGAAATGGCATTCTTGAGGATCTGCAGCTGCTGCAGTGGGTAGTGGAATTTGTATGTTAAAGTCAAGTCTGCCAGTGAATATCTCAGATTTTTTTTTAATTGTCTGGTTTTTAGTGTCAGCAGATGCACTTCACTTTGTGCGTAAGTAGATGACCTTTACCTCTGAACCCCATGATACGTACTTCATAATAACTGGTTGGACTACTTTGACAAATTATTAAATTGTCAGGATGCTGTTTGCAGCACAGTCCATTTTTAGAAAGCAGATAGTCAGCTGTTTGGTATTACGTTGGGTAGAAGAGTACCAGAGAAGAAAGGCAGATTGCTTTGTAAGCTATAAAATGTCAGTCAGTAAATACTCAAAGGTCTGGTTTAAGTGAAGAAAGAGTAAATACTGTGGCAATTTCTGTCCATGCATTCAATAATTTACCATAAGCAGGAAACAAACTGTAGCAGCAAGGAAAACAGGTCTGCAATTTGCTTGCCACAATAGATAATGCCTGGATATATCCCATATAATTGAACATATGAGACTTTGATGTGTAGTGATGTGCTATTTGCCTAATAAGCAGATTATTTGGCTTACATTTCTTCTTTATTATTATTTGGATGTGCATTTCTTCTTTATCCTGAAAAGCAAAATGTTCTTCTTGTGCTGTACCAAACAAATTTGGTTTGTGTAAAGACAGGATGAATCATAGTCCTTGTGTGTGTAATCCGTAGTTGTGTCTTTTGCAAATGTCTCTGTAGAAAACTTTTTTCATTGCCTGAGGTGGGAAGTAAGGAGGATCTAAATATATTAAATGTGTAAGAGCTTGTGCCTCTGCCTGTGAGGCTGCAGGCTTTGCTTTCCAAGGTGTTAACTCCACAGCTATTTGTGAATAGGTGACAGCTTGAATCCAACAGTTGAGTTGTTAAGAGAACAAACTAGTGAAAGTCTTATGGCATTTGTTCGTATTACACTTCTCAAAATTTCTAGTTTCTCCATCTATGAACTACAGCAGCAGCTTTTATTTCATATCTCACTGTTGCCATCGCTTACTTCTCAGTGCTATTCTTGCCTGCCACTGCTTCCTTGCTTGATTTCCCTTGACTGCACATCCTGCCCTCCCCTCCAACCACACCTCAGCTCCTTAAACAACAGCATTTTGTGACAGTCTTTTGAAAACTCATCTTCAGTTAAAAACTTGAGGCTTATGTTACTCTCTGCCTCGTTTGAGCTCACCCAGTCCATTGCTGTTTCAAACAGAAGTGATAATTTTTTATTGTTGCTATATATTTTCTTAGGGATGCAGGATTAAACAGTAAGTCTTTATGTGGCATGCTGTTCTGTGTTACTCTCAGATATCTGTTAATCTTGGCTGTGCCTGTAAATGTTGTTTTTATGCTGAAAACAATAAATGTCTGTAGTGATCACTTATAACCACGGCAGTAGCATTTTAGGTTTTTGTGGTCTTGCCTGGCTGAGAAGAGAATTGGTGACAAAGGTGAGAAAACCCAGAACAAATGTCACAGTTAGGCACATCTTCACGTTCAGGCAAACAAAGAACAGGACAAGGAAAATACAAGGAGGTTTTTTTCATAATTTTTATTTTGTGACACTAATCCAACAGTACTGCAGTAGGGTATGGAAGGGTAACTCTTCCATTACAAATGGAAGTCTCAGCCCTTTTCTTCTGTAAAACTCCTGCAGGTCTTCACTGTGTTGAAACACAGTGAGGATACTATGCTTCAATAATAGCATGTTCCCTTTGAAACTTTTCACTGTGTGAGAGTAACCATCTTTTATTTCAGTGTTTGGAAGGTGGTATTGGTAGTGGAGTGAAATTGAATTGAATCACTTCACCATATTGACACTACCAAAGCTGCAATCATTGGCTTCTTTGTTCAGAGGATTGAGAATTCCTGTACTCAGTTTAAAGACTAGGATTACATGTAATTAGTGTTAATGCTAATTGCATGATAGGGTCCATTAAATCCAAGCACTAGTATATTCTTTTTATTGGATGAACTCTAAAATAGCTCTTTTTGGAGGAGGTTAATCTCCTGGTAGTGAAAGATACAGAGATGTATTCACTAATCCAAGAGAATTATATATATCCACTTGTTTTTAAAACCACTTGCGCCATCCTTTTGTCTCATGCATTTCAGTGTGTCTTTTTTCTTAAAGATCCAGTGGATGAGTGTGAGCAGTTAAGAAGACTCACAAAATAGTAAACAGTGAAATATCAGAAGATTGCAGTGTACTATGAAGAACTGTGGCTGGAGATCCTCAAAGTCAAATTAATTTTAATTTTATTTTATTTCAGCTATATTATCATGTTGCAGTACAGCAAGAGATGCTGAAAGTTTGTTTTAAGCAGAACCGTATTGTAACAAAGGACTAGAATGATTTACCAGAGGAAATCTAAAAGGAGAAAATACAAAGTGTACTGCAGAGAATGCAAGGAAGTATTTTTTGTAGGTGCTTTTGAAACATAAGTACTGTGAATGCTGACTGACAAAATGTGGGATTTATGGGAAATAAAGCCCTAAAATATTTTCACCCTATCAAAAAGAGAGAGGGAGGTGGTAGGAGGAACCCCTCCAGACTTCTGTTATGTGTCAAACTTCTCTTCAGATTGTAAATGGCTTTCTGGTGTGATAAATATTTCAATATGAAGATAAAAAGGAAGACTGAAAAATAAATTAGGCTGCTTATTTTGAGAGAGATGCATTCAGTGGATAGTAGTTCCAAAACACACAGCTGAGTTCTGGGTTCAGTAATTCAGCTTCCAGGTGTTGTTGCTCTAAGAAATAGTAAATAAATCACATTATGTATATCAATAAAATGCAGATAATTGCAGTAGATAAATAAGTAAAGCATGTTTTGAAAAAAAATTGCTTGTTTTGAAGCCACAATGTTGAGTGTCCTTTGGCTTCAACATTGAAGCTATTGCACTTGCTGATATGAAATGGGCAATTCTGAGTGCTGTAGTGATTCAGATTCACTTTCGATCTTTATTGCAGGCTGCTTCTGCTGCTTTGGTCTGAGAATTTAATTAAGCATGTGCTTAGAGTTGAGCATAGACTGAAGCAAGAATATTTTTTTTTGTTCTTTCTCAGATCATTTATTTTCTTTATGGTTTCTTATGCAGGAAGAGGGTCATGAAAAAGCATGATGCTTACCAACCATGAACTGCAACAAAATAGCTTCAAAGTGTCACTCCAAGCTCCCTCAGTTTCTTGTGTGTAATAAATAAACTTAAATCACAATTCAGTCACAAGCAGAAAAGATTCAACCTTCAGTTAATATAATTGACATCAGCCAGTCTTAGCATTTCACGTCATTCACATCAGTTTTTGCAGCCTTGTCCAGTAAGTGCAGATGCAAGTACTGTGTATTATGCTACTGTCTTTATTGGATGATATTGAAAGAAGCATCCAAGTGACACTTCTTTTTCCATCAAGCCTCTCTTTAGGAATTTGTGAACTAGGAGAAAAGTAATTTTCCTGTCTGGATCAGCACAGCTCTTAGATTTTAATGAAATCCTCAGTTTCTGAGTGGAACTAATTAGTTTTGACTGAGGGCTACTCCTGTGTTTCACATCCACGTTCCAGCCTGCTAATGGGAATTCCTATGTACTGCCCTATGAGTGTAGATGTTACCCCTGCTTTCAGTGTCTTGCCTTAGTTGCAGTAAACTGACATAGTTTATATGAGATTTGTTGAGTAGCCTTTTCATATGTGGAAAAAAAACCCTAGGCTGTTTAAAAGGTGGGTGTTTATGTGAACTTTGAAGGACAGAGTCATTCTCGGTGGGGTTAAAGTGGAAAGATACACTTGAGTGAAAAGTTTGATGTCTGGAGCACAAACCATCCTACATAGCAACTGCTTTCCATTTTTTTGAGAAAATACTTGTCATTTGGTGCCATCTTGTGGCTTCAGGAGAGAAAAGCAGTCAGTTGTTGATGTTAAAATACCTTTCATTAAAAGACTTTTTAAAAAAATATTGGGGTCTTAGTATTTCATGTATTTGTGCAACTACCGGCAGGAGGAAAACATGCATAAAAGCATGTATAGCTGGATCTTAGGAAATATTAGCAATATAGGTGCGCGATTTAGGTTTTAGTATGATAAAAGTCTTTGCAGGCAGCAGTTTTACACCTCTAACAGTCATTGTGCATTCATGTAAGCTTGAGATCAAATTGTGCATGTGTCTGTATGTGGAGGTACTTGTGTAATCACCGGCAGGACTGGTACCTTGGACTGTGATCTTTGTAGATGCTTCAGCTTCTTAGGTGACCTCTAAACGCTGCACTTCGTATCGCTCAAAGTGAATACATGTTACAATCCTGTTAAATAACTTCCTAAGCCCATAGAGGAAGTAATAAAAGAGCAGTTGGGTTTTTCTTGTTGCTGCAAACTGTTTTGTAACATCTCCTATGCATTTAGATATTCTAAAATACCATCCCTGTTTGCAGAACCTGGTTTTCCCCCGTGTTTTACAATCAGAAGCACTTGTAGTACAGTGCAGTTTGCACAACATGTGGAACTCACACATAGCATTTCTAGAGCCCTGTAGAAGGTCATGTAGTACCACATGGGCAAAGTGAAAGACCAAAGATTTGAGTGTTTCTGGTAATTTTCTTTGAGTACATGAGACCTAGGGGATGCTTTTCCTGTCTCCTGTTTTATGATAGGAAGGAGCCTATCACCAATTCAGTGGATAGGTGTGAAGAAGCCTGGTTTCATCACCAGCTTTCTGAAGTGTTGTCACTAGTGCTGTAGGCTTAAGTTCTCAAATGTTTTAATTTCTTTATCCTTAAAATGGAAATAAATATAATTGCTATTCTCTGGAAGAACTCAATGGAAACACTGCTTATAAATATTATTATTAAATAGCTTTAATTCTGTAGTATGCAGGATTCTTAATGTGTATGTAGTATATGCAAATGTTTGATCATATTTGCTTGTGTTTTGTATTAAGCGTGTACTTTTCATTGCCCTTGATAATGAAGCAAAAAATATCTCCCATGTTTACACACAGCACTGTGTGACAGAAATATCTCTTGTACTTCTTCATAGTTGCTGTTATATGAAAGAGGCTGGATGAATAGATGGAAGCCTTCAGTTTTACATGAAGGGGAAGGAAATATAAGAAATGTAAAGTGGAGAGGACATTTAATTGCTTGGGCCAATAATATGGTAAGCATTTGTCACCTCTGTTAAATAAACAAAAATACTGCTGCATTACACTGATACATGACATGTTTAAATGTTAATTGCCAAAATATTCAGTTGAAAAATGGTACATTTAAAGAATTGAGGATAAAAGCTATTGAAAAAATGGTGGTTTAGATCCCATATCTTCTGGCGTTTCCTGCTGTCCAGTCAGCATTCTCCATGTAGTTGTCACTTCTGAAGAAATTAAGAAAAGTTAACTCTATATAAGACTGTTATGTATGGGCACTACTGTAAACTCTTGTATAGCAGAGTTCTGACCAGTGTAATTTATTGAAGCAAACTGTCTGAGGAAGAAATGCCAAGGTAACTCTTCTTTATATAAAAAAAACCCAGAACTTAACGACCACCCCCTCCTAAGAAAAAACCCTAACTTGTCTGTATTTTGTAATCTGTACTGAAGTGACATCATCATATGCACTTCTAATGATGCAGATTGTAAAAAAAATATGGTAATCATTTCTCATTTTGGTAGAACACTAGAAAGGGCTAGACTTAGGAGAAAATAGGCCCTTTAATTCTAAGTGTAATTTATATTTTAAAGGGAAACATTGCTTTCATGCCGTGTTGCATTTCACCTATATCTGTATATCTAATTGACGGGCCAAGGTCTGTGTTTTAAGGCTCAGCTGAGAGGGATATGTTTTAAGTGTCTCTCATGTCTAAATTCCAAAGTTGTCATTTAAAATGTGGTGAAAGTACTTCTGAAACATTAGCTCTTTTCCTTCTGTTGTTTTTCCCTCCTGAAGGGAAGCATTTATACTTCCTGAAGGGAAGTATTTTTAAAACCATTGTAATTTTATTCCTTTAAAAACCAGTTTGATATGAAAACGTTAGAGGTGGACTTCTGTTTGGTTTTGCTACCCTTTAATAACTGCATTAGAGTTGAAACTTCAATGAGTGCTTGTCATAATATTAGCTCTTTTGAAGGCTTTGTTCTTTTCCAAACCGTACAATTAAAATATATATTCTAGGTGAATCTGCTGGGAATAGATAGGACAGTTGAGAAGAGATATCCCTAGAGATGATGTGCCACATCAGAACACAGAATACTAATAAAATGTTGAGAGCCATCTGTCAGAGACAAAAAGCCATGGTCAGGGCCTATCTTTATATGAAAAATGAAATGACACTTGCCCTCCAAAAGATTAATATATTTGGTTATTGGGCTTTCCCTTCCCACTTTACCTTTCTAAAAATTTGTCCATCCTCTAGCAAGGCTTTGTGTTCCTTTTTTTTTCGTTCAAAGTCAGGGAAAATCTTTTATAGCCTTTTTTTTTTTTCATACTGTCTCTTCATGGCTACCTATTTTTTATTCTTATACCTTTTTTTTTTTTTGGCATACTGTATGTGAGTTTGTTGGACATTGGATATTCTGGGATGGACTCCAGGTTATTTAGGCAAGGTCTAATTCTACTTGTTTGTTGCTCAGATAACCCATGTTTGGTATGTGCCCTCTTCTTCCTCCGTGGCCAAGAATTAAGTTTTATGAATGGAGACACCTGAAGACCATATACTTAGAGGCATTAGACTGCCGAACTCCCTTCTGAACAGGTTCAAAGCTCCTTCATAATAGGAAGTTCACTCTGAAAGTTGTTTTGGCTCATGATGCAAATGGAATAGTTTTAAACTATAGAGTATCCTACTCTATTGATTTGAAAGGTGCTTTAAACATAAGCTAGTCTATCCCATATAGGATTTGCCACCTTCTATTAAAACAGAAGGTGTGATGTAGGACACTTATCTGAAAATAATCCCTGAAGACAAAATGATAGATTAAGAAAAGACAACTTTTTAAAAATGCAGTTCAAGCAAGATTGCAAATTTTATCAGAGGAGTTTAGCAAACACAGAGCATAACCTCCTTGTTTATGTTACCCAGAGATCTGAGCTCAGTAAGTTGCAGGTGCTGGGTGCAAGTTTCTTCTGAAGCCTTGATGATTGTTAACCTGAGACATGCCAATAGGATTTCATTCCACGCTCACAGATCTTCAGTGAAAAAGATAACTGGGAAAAAAAAATCCCAGCCCATCCCTGTGCCACTTACTGCTCCTTGTGATTTTTTTTTAAAAAGGAGGTGTAAAACCTCACTTATATAGTGGTCCCCATGTTTAGACTCTCTTACAGTTGAATCTGTGCAGCTGGGGACATAGAAACTGGCAGTGGGGGGGAACAGAAACAGGCAGGAGAATCTTTTAAATCAGTTTTGTCACTAGAAAAATCTTAACATGGAATGGCATCCTGGATGTTGACCTTTCAAGGTCCCTTCCATCCCTTTTTCTGTGATCATGAAAGTTACTTTTGCTGTTCACTGAGCTTAAAGGAATACCTACTAAAATGCTTTGGTTTATTTTGAGGATTTTTGGTTTTAAATCACTAAGAAAAGTCATTACTTAACATGAAATGAATCTCCATTTTGGTATTGGAAAAGTTATAGCTCACCTTTTCTAAATGGCATGGAAAATTAATAGCTTATTTTTTTTCTCTCCTCTCAAATGACTTTAATCTTCCTTTCTTTAGACTTCGTATTCTCTTAGTTTAGGAGATATCTAGTGGACGCAGTGAAAAATCACAGCATGCAAAGCCAAGCATCATTTAAATATGCCTGCTTTTCTGTTGCAGTGTAAGAGTGGAAGTACATTTCTGGAGTAGTATAAGTTGGCTTCATTTATCTTAATGAGTTGTTGCTTCACATCTGTTCTTTTCCCAAGATGGAAATTTCTGCTTCCTTACAGGGGCTTTTATGGAAGAGCTAGGATTTTTTCATTTCTCCAGCAGCACCAGCCCAACCAGTCCAACTGGAGTTGCTAATCTGTCACTGATTACCTTATTCTATCTTTCATTTGGCATGTGAATTTAAATTATGTAACTTACTCTAAACCTTTCATTCCTTCTGTCACCTCCTGGGTTAGAAGGATCTCTATATCAGAGTCCTTTTTCTTTTGACACACTCAATCCTACCCTGAAATATATGCCATAAACTGCTATGGCTGTCTTGGCATACAAAATAATACGGGATGTGGTGAGTAGGAGTTTGTCATACTGAATAAAGTTCTTTTGTGTTTAAACTTTCAGGGTGTGAAGATACTTGACATGATCTCCAAGCAAAGAATTACCAATGTGCCTCGAGATGACATAAGCCTTCGCCCAGATATGTATCCCTGCAGCCTTTGCTGGAAGGATAATTTAACGCTGATTATTGGCTGGGGAAATTCAGTAAAGGTGCAATTACCTGTCTTTGTAATAAATGCTTGCTGTTATCACAGACAAACAGAGGATTATTTCTGAAAAGCAAAGACAATCGAAAAAAATAGAATTTGGTTTGACTGCAGTGTGCAGAACTCCTGCTGCCATAGAAATGTCATTGGACTGACCCTCATGAGGAGGAGGAGTGATAGACACCCAGCGGTCAGACAGATCTCTGTGTGTGAGCATGCAGCGAATGTAATCCTCAGGGACACTTTTCTCCTCTGTGCCTTGGAGAGATTTCCTCTTTTGAAAGCTTTTAGTGGGCTCTTGAATTAATTTCTTTTGATTAATATTAAGGAAGAACAATTTACTGTGAGGTATTTTTGGAGGGGCTGAGGAGTCCACCATAGGCAAAAAAAAAGGGGGTGGAGGGACAGGCTTCTTGGGGTTTTGTTCTGCTTTCTGCAGGGAACTGGTGTTTCTAAACTGTGTGCTGCAGACTATTTGCCAAGACTGGCACCTGACATGATTTTGTTACAAACCTGTTACTTCTTTTCTAATAACAGACTGCTACATCACTGCACAGTGGGAAATTAAAAGTGCTCTGTAGGAGTAGATGGAAAGGGAGGGTAAAGTGAGGTAGGTGAAGCATAAAAAGCTTTTGGAGGTTTAGAGTTTTACAAATGAGGATGTTGGTCATAAGTTTGGCATCTGTCTTCCCCCTTGTGTTGTGTATCATTCACAACGTTTGGTATTTGCATTTCTTTGTGTGTACATACTCTCCTCCTGTTGCCGGGAGTTGCAATTGCATTTTCTTACTAAAATTGAGACATGATGAGACACAAAGTGTGAGACAATACCAAAACTGAACTCACAAATACCCTACTCTGAAGAAATCCTGGTGGGCAGACGTTTTCAGATTTGTCTCTTGTGATCCGTCTTCCTTCTCCTCTCCCAGTGTATTAATAAGTCTGTGGACTACAGTTACAACTTCTCTGTCTGGTTTTCATATTCAGTGATACTTCATCACTGTTTTATAGCCTGTGTTTTTCAAAATAACTCAACTCAAAAAGGATCTTTTGGGAAAAGTTTGTTTCGCTGTAGGAATTACAGTTTGTATCATAATGATCCAAAATTCTGTTTCCTAGATTTGCTCAGTAAAAGAACGGCATGCCAGTGAAATGCGTGACCTTCCAAACCGCTATGTGGAAATAGGTATGATTGAATGAATGCGCTCTTCTTCAAAATTACATAAGCTTTAGAGGTCTGTTTTCACTTTCTAGCCTCAGAAGGCTATCACAGTTCAGCGTAGTCCTTATTAGTTGATGAGGTTTTATAGGGCGCTGATTTTGTGGAGGGTCTTCAATTCTGTGATCATTTAAAATCAGAAAATCTTGTGTGAACAACAGATGTCTTAACTTTCCTTTTACTCAGTTTCTTCCAGAGAACTTGGTTTTTCATCTTGGCTAAATGATGATCAGTGTGGTAGTAAGGAGAAAATAGATGCTACTTTATTCAGTTATGTGTTGTTTGACTACACTGCTCATAACTCATATTTTATTTTAAAAATTATCTCTTTGGTACAGTGCTAGAAAATTGATTTGAATTTCTTTTTGTTGCCTTTTTGCTTTTTCATGTTCTTTTCTCCTTTGCTTTCTTATTTATTTAGTTTAGGTAACATGATGTATTTTAGTATTGCTGATTATAACAAATATCTTGATGAAACTCACATATTAAGTAAAGAGTAAAGTGGGATTGAGAAAAAATTTGGAGGGAAGATGGGGTATAAACAAAATGTCACAATTGACCCCAGAAAGCTTCTTCTGGTGTAAGGAAATACCTATGAAGAGGTAATGTTGGGAAGAGAAACAGGGCCTCTAGGATGCTGCAGACCAGAGTGATGAACAGTCTGTAAACTTTGGTGCTTTCTTGTTTTGACTGTAATGACAGACTTGAGTCAGATTAGAATTGTGCATGGTATAAGTGTGTATCCTGCCTTTTGATTTCAGAAAAAAAACTGGTTTTAAATACCTTCTGAAAATCAGCTGGGAGACTTGTTAAACTGTATAGGAACTCTGGATACTAAGAGACTGTAGCATGCCTGACAGTTAACTGAGACCTGAAAGCTATTTTTTGTTTAATATTATGTAGTCCCTAACACAATAATTAGCTGTGGAGTTCTATGATATTTTAGAGAATTTTGTCCAGAAGAAGTTCAGTCTTGAATTTTAGCCTTAGACCTTCTGCATAATCTTGTCTGTACCTGTTAAGTAGCTTTCAGAAGATAATTAAATGGTGTGACAAGTGAACAGAGGCAACTTGTAGTTCAGCTGTAATGCATCTCCATGGAGGGAGCCAGTCTCACATCACTGTCTGCTGGAACTTTGTTTAAAAACAAAAAACCCGCTATCATCAGATAATTTAGGTGCAGGCCTGAAGGTTAGAGATTTTTGTGTAAGTAATTTTTTCATCTCACATTTTTGGCCTGAAATCTTCTCTGTATTCTTGAGGACTGGTGTATTATCTCACTTAAAATGTTAATGACATGCTTGAGATTTTTCTTTCTGGTTTCAGGTCAGAGCAGTGAAACAGGTCTGCCAAATGTAGCATCATTCATTGGACTGTGGGTATTAAATTGGGAGGGAAAAGAGATAGACGTTATTTGTTCAGTTCTCAATATAAAATACAGTAACTAGTTATATAGGAGGTCTTGTGAGCTTGTGTCATGCCATGGCACGTATTTCAATTTTATTTCAACTTTACATTTAAAAGGCATAGCTGGAAAGTCTGATGTTACTAATGGGCAGACCAGCAATCAGCGTAGTCTTTTTGCAAGACCATTGAAATCATAAGTGGGTGCATAAGCTGATACACTTTCTTAGTTTAAAGAATTTGAAGGCAGAACCCTTCATTGGTGGGATAGCTGAATGTCCTTCAGATGTTTTGAGTCATGACATCTTGGAAAAATCTTATGAAAAATGAAACTCATGAGACAGTATAACTTCTGTCATGTTTAGTGGTGTAGGGTTTTGGGGTTTTTTTCCCCCCCTTTCTGCTTTTACAGTTTTGCACCTGGTATGAAAACCAGGAGTGGAGTAGGAAACTTCATACTTGCTTCTCTGCTTGTCAAGGTAGTGCACATGAAGTCTGTGGTACTACAATGTTCCAAGTCCCACGGTAGCGTATAGTAAACCGTGATGGCATTAGTGTATCACAAATGTTTCTTCAGTGGTTTGCAGCCCAGTGAATAAGGAAATTGAGAATTTCCTGCATTGCAAATTAGGTACATAGGTTCCTGTGTAATACTGTCCGCCTCATCTTCTGATTCTTTCTTGACACATAGCCATACTTACTGTGAGGCAGGAAATAAATACCATTATGCTAAACCAGATGGTCTCCAATTTTGGAAAGTTACATCACTGAACTGTGTCTAGCTGTTTTATTTTAAAGAAGATAATGCTGTGATTACCTGAAAGAGAAATCAGATGAATTATACAGGTCTCATGCACTGAGAGCTGTGTGGCATTGCTAGTTTTATTTACATCTTTCAGTATATTAATGGTGCTTTTCTTCAATAATCCTTTCCATTGTCTATGGCTATATGTTACAGTTCATTGCTTCTGTGGGTCTTCATTCCGTGTGGAAGATAAACTCCAGAGAAATGTTTCTATTTAGGTCTAAATGAATGTTAGCTGAGCAGATCCTATCAGTTTAGCTCTGTCAGCTACTGCTGTGAAGTAGTGTATTGATTAGAAAGTATTGGTATTGAATTACAGGCTTAACATGGACTAAATGCCATTGTGATCTTTCCTAAAGAGTGCTTGACCTCTGTGCTCGCTCCTGATGCGTGTACAAAAGCTGTAATGCTGGACAACTTCTAGTCTGAACAGGGAACCCTTCCTACATAGGAGCCCGAGAGAAGGCTGGTTGCTAATGAACGAATTTCCTCGTTGCCTTTTCAAAGTGAAACAGGTCATCTAGTCTTTGGTGGTCCGGTAGCTTGGGATTTAATACACTTCTGTGGAGAAGTACTTTATCTCTGCTTCAGTCACTCAGACTGTTAATGATAATGGAAAATAGAGATTAACATTGGAAGGCAGTAAAAGACTTCATGTCAGTTACAAACTTCCTATTCAATTTATTTTAACAGAAATTTTATATGAGGAGTCTTAGCTTAATTCCTGGTACCAGCCTTCCTCTGAATAGCCCACACATTAGGATTCCAGTTTAATAATTACATGTTTTGAGGATAAGCTTCTAGCATCACGTAAGTATGTTTTGTGAGGGTATAGCTATATAACTGCATGGCAAGTTAGCATCAAGCACTGTCTGCTGCACTCTGAGAAGCAAATTGCCAAAAAAAAAAAAAAACAACCAGGAAAAAACCACAGCTCATTTATATAGCTGATTCCACTTAGATTTTTGCTCACCTTGTTTTACCACAAGCCAAACCAATCATTTAAAATTTCTTAGTAAAATTAGTGAAGAATATCAGACTGCTGAATATTTTCCCTGTTAGTTATCAAGGTTTTCTCAGTTCAATTGGTAATGACAAAAGAGTTTTTCAAAAAATGAGCTTTGAAGTTTGAAACCTAAGCTCCTGACTTTCCAGGTGTCATCAGGATTCCACAGGATTTCTCGAAAGGTTGTGTGTTTGTAGATAGAGAGTTGGAAAGGCAATTTCTGTATTTCTAAAGATTATTTTTATTGCTATGTGAGAAGGCACGTGGGTAAGATGATTTCAGCACCACAGTAATGCTTTTATTTTACATGACCTGACTGCAGGTAGAAAAACAAACTGTAACAGTGCTTACAGTAAGCAAAATATTTTTCTAGTTTAAATGAAAGAGTAGACCTCACCAGATGGGTGATTACTGGCATGATGAAGTAGTGGGCTTTTTTCCTAATGTTTCTGATTAGCGTGATGCTATAAGTGAGATAAATTGTTTTGTTGCAAAATTCTTGCTCTATTTCATTCATTACTGTGAGCAATTATTTAGATGATAGCTTTCAGTGACAGAGGCTTTATAGAGCTTTGGGTTTAAATCTAGCCGGGGATTTTTATTCAGTGATCATGTCAATTAACAGCATCAGTTTCATTGCCTGGCTTTGTGTTAATGAAAACACTCATGCTCTTTGCTGTGTGGCATTCAAAGTTATATTTAGAATGGTTGATCAGTGTTAGCTACGCTTGCTCTAAAACTTGTTTGAAGCTTCAACATTTGAACAAAATTAAATTTAAATATGACTTTTCCAACCATTTTCATTATAATAAATGATAGAGGGTGTGAATTCCAAGTTCAGAAACATCAAGTTTTGCTAATCATTGATGTACAGGCCTGACATTGATTTTAGTCTTACCCTACTGCTCTTCCTACTGAAATTCAAGGAAAGGTAGTCCATTAAAATGCTATCGCAGTATGTGTATGATCAGGTAAATAGTTGCTTGATTTCACGGATAGCATTACAGGTAGAAAATTTGCAGGGACCTTGAAGGATATTTGAACCCAAATAAAGGACCTTCATGTGGGTTACTTCATGTCTCCTCCACAGAAGTTTACAGTTCCTTCTGAGACATGGTTGACATTTCTTTAACTGGGCAGATCCTGAACTTTCTGCTTGGGCCTCTAAGCAGAGGTAGGTCTGTCCTGGAAAGCTGAATATGTGAAGACTGTTGTGGAGTCTTACAGGAGATAGAAATCATGTGTAAGGAAATACTTAAATGCCGGGGCAGGTGTTCATACATGAAGATTTTAAGAGAAATGTACAAATTTTTTTTTTTAAATAAGCTTTGTGTTTTCTTCAGTTCTTTCATTTCAACAAAAATATACCATGCGTATTTATTTATGCTTTGTGATTTGCTTCTATCCATCTAAAGACAATTTAAGTGATACTTATATGGGACCTTTTGTAGCCCTCTAGCTGGAACTGAACACACATACTGTGGAAAAAAAGTCTTTTTATGTTTTAAATGCAGCTGCATGAACATGATCGTAACTATGATGTGTACTGTGGTGTACTGAGTTTTTTTTCTGCATAAATAACCTAGCTCAGTAAAAGCACTGGTCAGGGAGATACCATGTTAAAAACAATTAAGGATATGCTGTATTGTGACATACAGCAATGACTGCAAATTTTGCAAAAGTAGCTGAAGTAGCTGGTTAAAAGGTAATTTTTGAATGTGTAATGGCATCATCCCAAAAGCTAACAGTGCACCAGAGTTCTAGGTAAGCTGGGGCAGTTTGTGATGCTTTGTGGCTCTGGTGATGATGATACATGAGTGGGCTACCTAAAAATTAGCTTGTGCACTGGCTTTTGCATTTCTTTCATAGAATCATATGGAATTTAAAAAAAAAAAAGCAACTCTCTTTTTCTCTGTGCACTAAGTGTTACCTCAATTCTCTGAATTCTGGTTCTGCTTCCTGCTTACTTTCTCAGAAGGAGTTGAAACCTTGACCCCATTGAAATCATTGGCAAAAACCTCTGGCTGCAACTAGAATTATGGGGTGTTTTTTCAGATTTGATTAAACAAAATAAGCTTCTTTTAGTTTCAGTCCACTACCTGGGCGTGGATCTTTTGTTTCCCAAGAAAGTTGGTTTGTAGGGTTTGGGTAAATAGTATAGCATCTATTGTTTTATGTCCCTAATGTGGTGTGTGTCATCCATTTTATTTAATGAACAACAAAAATTATTTACAGGCTTCTTTTTGCTTTCTGGTAATTTCTTTGACAGCTGTACGTAGAAGCTGAACATAAAGTAGGTCCATTGTCAGCCTGTCTTTTATCTTCTCTTATGGCAGACACGTGTGACATGTGGCTATACTTTGGTCATTCCCAATTACTTCAATACTGCATGTGTTTTAATTGTTTTATATCCTTTTCAAATAAACAGCATTTTTGCAATACCTCTGTGTTGGATTTTCTGGGGTTTTTGCCCTTGATTACAACAAAGCATCCAGAGACCAAGTCAAATTAACCTACTAGTGTTCTGTGCAGCTGTAACGTCTATAATTTTCTTCAGCAAAACATTTTTTATTAGCTGCATCAAAGGTTTTTAGCAGGTCAAGAAGCACTGTTGTCTATTCTAGCTATTCTTTGTTCAAGTCTCTAGCAGCAGAGCTGAGCATTGTGTTTCAATGAGGCCTCTTGAGGAGGATGAGCTGAGAGAAAGCTGAAAGTGAAACCAAGGAAACTATTTAAAAACAAACTTGAAGTGATTATTATTACATGTTTATTTGTTTCTGTCTCACAGAACAGTACTACTGCTTGATCCTAAAGACACCATTATGTGACATTGGAACCATTTTCATTGGCAGATGAACTAAGTTCCAGTGAAAGTCAAAGAAGTACACATGATTTTATAAAATTGTCCCCATAATCTTTATAAATGTACCATTCGCTACACTGTTTTCCTCTGCAGATTCAAACTACAATATCCTATATGCCTTCTCTTGTCACTTTAAAGTTGACACAGAAGTTCCTTTGCTTGTCCTTCTAGCCAGCATTATGTATTTAACTTTGTATTTTCTTTTTCATGTTTTTCCTCCTGCCTTCCATATTCTTTTAAAATGCCAAATATTAAATTTTAAACTGGGAATAAAATATATTATGTAGGTGTTTTTGGTGAGATTTGCTTAATATCATCACTCAGTAATCTCATTAGTCTTGCAGGCTAGAACTAAACAATTACGTACAGGATTGTAAATGTGAACCTTGTCTCCCCTAGAAGAGATTGAATGCTCTACCTTGTGCCATGCCTTGGTCCTCCGGTGATGTGAAAGAGTCAGCAGTCATTAAGAGAAGACAGTATTTGTTTATTCATTGATGGGTGACAAATCTGTGATTTATGTCGCAGCCTTTTTCTCCCCTTTAGCAGGAGAACAAGCATTTGTCCTGTTCCTATTGATTACCCTAGTTAAAGAAAACTAGTTTTGTTTCTAGTGCCATCATGCTATATTTTCTGTTTGCTTTACTAAAATAATTAGTAACTATTTTAGTAAAGAATGGATATTAATAATGTAGCATGCTAAGCAATAAGCAAGGAAACTTTCTTTTTTTGCCTACTTGTGCTTAGATTCACCAAACCCCATGTTTTGAGAGAAAATGGTGATGTATCTGATATTTTTGTAAAAGCTTGTAGGTAAAAGCTTTTCTAGTATAACCACTTGTGTGATTCCTGTCTTGGGCCTCATGAGGGAAGAACTCACAAAAAGAGCTTCCCAAGTGTTGAATTCCTGAAGTGTAAATCAAAACTAAAACTAAACAGCTCTTTCTGTGGCAGAGATCAGCTTTAATGAGCCTGTTTGTAAATACAGTTCAGCACCCTCTTCTCAAAATATTCATCACATAACTGTTTGATTTCAAGACCAGTTTTAGGAAATTTCCAGTTTTAGGAACAAGAAAAGGGACTATTTAATTATATGTTTTCTTTGTAATGAGAGTATCTGTAAAGCTTCCTGTGACGTTTAAGGTGATGATAAATAATGATCCTGTATTTTCATATGTAATACCAATAGGTGTAGCAGGTGTGATTATCTTATGGCTACATGAGCTTGCTGCAAATATGAAACCAGTGAAGATGTTCTATTTATTACCTATTTTATTAATTTTTTTGAGTTTGCTTCATTTCAAATATTTCACCTCTAGCACATACTGGAGCACAAACATTTCTTCTTGCAAGCTTTAATGGAATTTAATCTGTTAAGTGTAGTTTTTCATCTCACTAATCCAACTGGGAAGTCTATAGATTTGTTATATGTATTGAGTCGGCATTTCTCTGAGGTGAGACTGCATGCTGTTGATTGCCCCGAAAATCAGTTGCATGTTTTTCTTAAGGAGTAGTTCATACATACTCATCTATTTAACAATCTGTTGTCTTTCTGTTTTTTCAGTTTTCCAGTTCGACACAGAGTTCTATATCAGTGGACTTGCACCTCTCTGTGACCAGCTTGTTATACTTTCATATGTAAAGGAGATTTCTGAAAAAACGGTACTTGTTTTTATGTTGCAGTTCCTTCACAGCACTAAACTACCCTGTGAGCTGGGGCTTAAACTAGACACACAGATCTGATTATCTCTGAAAGAATTTGCAGGCTACTGATAGTGAACAGTGCTTGAAACTTCTCTGACCTATAAGATAAGGTCAGTGAAGATGATGAAGACTGATATACTTACGTTTCACAAGTGCTGCCTGAGTTCCTTTGTTTCTTGCAGGAAGCAGAGGGAGGGCTCTACATTGTTTTTCTCTTTCCTTTTTAATTCTGTTTTTGTCCCCATCTCTTTTTCTCTGTTTTCTCCCTATTTCTTCTGGTGCAGAAATAGCAGAAAGAAAAGAGATCTTTTAGAGCCATAAGAGGGGCTTGATGACACTGCGTCTTAGAAGGAGTGGGGTGGGCATGATTGCAAGCAAGTGGCATCATTGTCTCCCTTGCTTCCAAGACCTTTAGTCATGTACACCCAGGCACATGTGTAGATGGGTAGAAATTAGAATTCATGTCAGCTGTTTTTACTGCACACAGGTGAGTGCCGTGTCTGTCTCCGACATTTATTTCATATTGCCAAATAAAAGGCAAGGCAATGGAGGAAATCCTTGAAGTTGCAGTATGAGAATGGCAGATGCTCTTGATCATCTCTTTGATAGTATGTCTGCATCAGAAAACCATCACCATAGTAACCTTAAGCAACTGGGTGCACAAGTTGCTAGGCAATGAACTGCTGTAGGTTCAAACAAATGCTCGAGCCTGCTGAAATCAATAGGGTTAGCTTTTGGCACTGCTGCAGGATGTAAGATTATTATTTCTTTATTTATATTAAGGAGAAAAATAATGTCACAGCAGTGTTTCCCAAGAGAGCTGGTAGTCATCTAGTGCAGGTGAATCAGTGAAAGAAAAAATGGGATAAGGAAAGGGGAGGAAAAGATGAGTTGAAATGCAAGGGAGCAAGGAAATTGGGAAGCCACTGTTAATGAAGAATTAGCATTGGAAAGGATGTAGTGACTGATAAAGTTGTTCTAACTGCTCCAGAAAATAAAGATAAAAGAATTTCAGGTGGTATAATGGTAATAAAGCACAGGGAAGAGATTTTTTTTTTAATGTATTTGCTTTTAATTGGCCCTTTGAAAAAAACTTTGAATGCTGGATTTCGCTAACTTCTCAGTCTTCTAGGTAACTCTAGCAAGGAAACAGAATGATTCCCCTTCATTCGTGTCTTGGCTCTTTGTAGCCCGAGCTGAGCTTTAAACAGGAGTGCTGCTTGCTGCAAATGCTGTTGGGTTTTGAGGAACACTGTTCTTCCTACGCTTGAATTCACAGCTTTCAAACTACAGCTTCCTACTTGTTACAAATTGGATCAGAATTGAATTGATGACTTGTTTTGGTACTATTTTTTTTTCCACTTGCATTGTAACAGTTAAATTGATAAAAGACCCAAGCGTTGCTGCTGCTGAGTGGGTAGGATGGAGCTGTATAAATCCACTTTGTATATCTCCTCACTCTTTCATTCAGTATTTTGTTACAATTCACAGCCAGAACTAGAAAATTAAGGATCATCTTGGACTTCGACTTCATTAAAAGTACAACTGGTTGAAGACAGCAGTTTCCCTTGGTTAGAAGATGAAAATCCATGTCATCTTACCATAACCACCTGCATTGCACTTGAAAGTTTATATTGCTCTAAGATCACGGGGAGGCTTTTAGATTATTCTTTTCCCTACTGGTGTTAGACACTTAAAAGTGCAAAATTAAATACCAGCTAAAAAGTTCATCTAAGTACAAGAATATCATTGATTAATAGAGTTCTGTCCTTTGGGGCCTGAGCCCAGCTGAGAACATGTCTTAAATTATTTAATTGCTTGTTTAAATACAGTGATTAATGATCATTTGCAATAGCCCTGAAAACTTCTGTGACCAAGAGCAGAAAATTAGTGAACAAACTCAGGGGAAGGGTTAGACCTAAACGTCATGTCTTGCCTAAACCTCCTTCTCTGTGCTGATCTGTTCAGGAGAAGGAAGCCAAGAGCAGAAATAGCTTTCCTTTGTGTTTCAGATGAGGTTACACCTACTCTGTGGAGCACAACTTTTCACAACTGAGTACCCAGTACAGTGTACTGGACTTTGAGAATATCTGCAGCTGTTGAATTTCAGCCTTGTTTCTAGATGGCCATTAGTTGGCATTGATAAGGTAAGTCATGTAGGATGCAACTAAGATGTTTACATTTCTCTAGGAAGTGGAGTGTTGTGCAAGGCCTAGACTGGATATTGTACAACCCCTACCTGAGTCCTGCGAAGAGATCTCTTCTGATGCACTAACAGTACGAGGATTTCAGGAAAATGAATGTAGAGATTATCATTTAGGTAGGTGTTCTTAATACTGTTTTGGTTTATTTTCATAACTTGGTTAAAAAAGACTTGCCATCCTTTTTCATTTTTATGTCTTCTTGAATAATTGTCTATAACTACTTATGACACTGAAGTATGAAATGGCAACCTACAAGAACCAGTCTCATGAAAGAAAAACAAACGTACATTTTTAAACACCATGATTTGTAATGCCATCTGTTTAGTCAGACATATGGGGGAAGGCAGAAATATAGATCTCATTTAATGTCCAGGATCATGGAAGGCAGTATTTTTGATGGAGATGTATTCAGGATATGATCCATAGGCACTCTTGTGTCTCTCTGGGCACCCAGGAGCTTTAGGAATAGTAAAGCGAGTGATGCAGTGTCTGGAAAAGCTGCTTAGAGACAAAGATGGAATAAATGTCATTTCAACAGCAAGATGCACCTGCATCAACTTAAAAGGGCCGCTAATACTTAGCTTCCCTGTACTGACCAAGCTGTCAGCAGAGAACAGACCCCAGAACAGTAAAATGTAATTAATAGAAACTGGAGTTTAGCAAGTTCAGCTTAGTAGATAGGTTTAATTATGTAACAGGCAGAGATAGTAAGCCCTGGCACAGTATGTACCACTCTTTAAAATAAGATGGGGTGGTTTTCTGATACCATACATTTTTTGTAGTTCAGAAAGATGCATGGCAAAGCTGATGCAGAATTCCTTGGTGAAGATTATATAGCTGTCATACAGAAATGTTCCTTCTGGCTTTTAAAATCCATGAATCTGATTTTTAAGCATTATCTCTGGCAGCATGATTCAAATCATAGGCTTGGTGGGCCACTTTGTGTACATCAGTGCCCTTAAGCCACTAGAAATGTAGTATACCTCCTGATCTCCAAAACATCTCTGGAGCTATTGATAGAACTGGGATTTTTTTATACTTGTCCCTATGCAGAACAGTGATGTGCACAGTTGTAATTCTGTGCTTAATGGATATTCTAGTTAATATGACAAGTCTAAATTTGTTGATGGCTTTAAAACAAGAATTATTTTGTGAATTGCTTACCAGTTCAGGATTATATTTGCACATGTGTATAAATACAGATAAAGGCTGAGGGATTTATTTTCCTGCACCTACAAAATATTGATGATGTTTCTTCATGGGTTCTGTGGAAATAATAACTATTCTGACTTGTCTTCCATGTTTGATCTTACCTATAAGTACATTCTTACTTTGAGCTTACTCAAAAATAAAGGCTTATGGTATAAACAAATGCATTATATATATAACCTTAACTTATAGCATTGAAAATGCATTGCTGTGATGATGTGCTGTGTCCCCAGGGGTTATGGCATCTATCATTTATGCTCTTGATGGCCTTAACCTTGATGGGGAGGATAAGTTTATTGCAGGCTATGTAGCGTAATAGTACTCTAAAAGTATAATAATGTGTTCTAAACCATTATAAACTTTGCACATAGTGGATGAATCAGAATTTGCGATAAGCTGTAATGATTTTATTTTGAAAGCTATTTTGCCATTTAAAGCAGTTTTAATTTATTGGAAAATACAGCTTTCCAAACAAGCATTTTCTGCAGGAGTAACCTTGCTGTCTTCCTTGCATCTCCTCTTTTTAAATTCCCCTCAAGGGTGTACTAAAAGGCAGAGCTTTACTTAAGGAAAATATAATAATAATAAAACTGTATGCAATTGCAGAGTATTCGGAAGGTGAATCACTTTTTTATATCATCAGCCCAAGAGATGTGGTTGTGGCTAAAGAGCGGGACCAAGATGACCACATTGACTGGCTTCTTGAAAAGAAGAAATACGAAGTAATTTTTACAACATTCTTTCCTTTGGGCTTTCTTGGTTAAAAATTGGGGTGGGACAATGAACTTTACTGGAAGATTTGGATTGGATAGTTTCTATTCCTACAGTCATTGACTAAATGCTTGTAAAGGGTAGGAGTTGACTATACATCTCTCCATCTCTCTGGAGAGTTAATCTTCCTACTGAAACAACTAAACTGAATTGCACCCAAGCGAGGTAGCTGAATTAGATGCAGTGGATACTGCTTTCAGAATCAGATATGAAATGTATTATCTGTCACTGAAAATTACTAAAGGTGAGTTTTGGCTTTAAAGAAGCAGAATAATTAACTAATGAGCTACATTGGTATTTTTCTGGATATATCCCAACTAAAGAAGGAAGGGAAGTGGACTTAGTAGGCAATATTAGATTTTTCCTCTTCTATATTGCTTCCATTATAGATCAAAAAGGTCATGTTGGGGTACTGCACCTTGCTCCATGTTAAGGTAGTAGATGGCTTGCATGTTATGATATATATGTTAAAGGTTTCATTTTGTTTGTAGAAGTGTCAGCTTTGTTTCTGTACATTTGAAAGAAATAGGACATCAGATAACACTTAAATCAGTCTAACCAGAGATGACTTCTGAACTGGGGAAAAGAAAGGTAGCATTCCCCCCATGCCCTTTCTTGATGCTTGTTTCACGGATTTTGGTAGTGAAGGATTCTCATTTGAAAATGATCCAATGCGATTGTATTGTCTGTTTCATTGTAATCTTGTGACTTGATCCTAATATAGTAATGTGGAGTGAACCCAGATGGAAACAAAAGTAGTTTTCTCTTTGGTTGACTGCTTTTGTTTGAGTATGAATTCAAAGCTGTTCATCCAACCATGGCATTAAAAATTCTAGTGTTTCAAACACCCTGTGCTGCAAAATAGTTGATTTATGCAGTTCGAGAACTTTCTGTATTGAAAGTTTGTGTATTTGGCTAGTATCTCTCCTTTCTGCTTTTTGAATATAGGAAGCTTTGATGGCAGCTGAGATCAGTCAAAAAACCATAAAAAAGCACAAGATTTTGGTAAGTTTCAGAACATCTATTCAAAACAAAGTCTCTGATTTCTCCAAGAGTGCTGTGAGATGCTACAAATACCTTCTCTGTTCTGTATTACACCAGACAGTATCTATTAGGCCTACTCTGATTAGGCTGAGAAGGGTGAAATAGGAAATGAGCCGGATTTTATGAAGGTGCTGTTGACATTAAAAAGAAGAAAATTCCACTTCTCTGCTAGTGGGGGGTTTGTTTGCTCTTACTTTTGTAGCAGATTTTCTGTTGTTCAAGTAACAAACAATATTACGATATTAGAGATTGTGGGGAAGAAACAATTCTCTTTAGCTTTTACCTTGTACATGTGACGGGGTTTTAGCAGGTGCTTGAAAAGTGCAATTGGAAGACATTTTAAATGCTGTTGAAATTCAGTTGCAGTTTCACATCTAGCTTGCTCTTGTTGCATTGCAATTCTCATTATTTTACATAGTTAAGTTCCTTTTCTCCTGTATAGGTATTTCACGTATTTATAGTCCCTACACATCAAAACAAAGCATATTGATGTTTAAGACAAAAGGGGGATAATGTAACAGCCACAAAAGCATCGCTAATTTTAGCTTTTGTTTGTTTAAATTTACCTCCATGTGAATACTTCAGTATTTCATTAGACCTGCTGCTGTATTAAATAGAAGTTAGAATAGTGTTAGAAGATGCTAATTTTTAGCCAGATTACTGCTATGATATGCTCACTGTGTATCAGTGTGGCTGCTCTGCAGCCCTTGCAAAATATGTAAACAATTCTTCAGTCCTGACAATACAAAAGGACTAAATAAAAGTGTGGAGGGAGGAAGAGCTTTTCTCTTGGTTTGCAAAATTTGCTCCCCTAGGATGAAATTCAGTGGGGGTATATACAAGCAGAGCTGTTGAGTGTTTAATCGCTAACACAAAACCCATGGAACTTGTTGAGGGAAAAAATGTTGACATCAAGCTCTAAGTGAAGGATTAGTGATACAGGGATTTGAAGTAACTCACACTCTCACTGCCCAGCAGCAATCAGACCAATGATACTCCACTCACACTACCTGATAAGTTTAGTAGTCTTGGGGATTTTTTAGGTTGCAGTCATGATCACTGTCTTTCTGCACCTCTTAAGCAGAATGCAAGGGTCCTCAACACCTACAAACACAGAGCTCCTTTCCATGTACTGTCTGCTCTGCTCACTGGGGAACTGGCCTTGATTTTGATGAAAAAAATTATGTTGTACCTCAGAAGACCCAAACAGTTTCTTTTGTAAGAAGCAAGGACTTTTTTTTTTCTTCCTTGTACATTCTTTTTTTATTTTTGTTTTTCCCTGGAAACAATGTGCTTCTAGTGGTGTGCTTCTTAAGTTATGCACTGAGTACACTGGATGGTGTATACTTTGACACCTGCATTGAGATTATGCAGAAGGCATGATTGTTTCACCAATTTTTAGTGAATTGAATACCTACCAAAATAATTTTACAGCTGACCTGTGTGATAAACGCTGGAGAGGGTAATTTAGTATGTGATAATCTTGCTAAATTCTCAGTAATTCCTTTACATTATGGAGCAGCACTAGGATTTATATTCTCCATCAGCATTTTTCAGCCCTGCAAACTTTGTGTTGACAAAGAAGGTGTCTCGTACAATGGCTGGTGGTTTTATTTTTGAGATAACTAATGCAGGCACTAACTGATCAGCTGTGTGTTTTAAACAATCCTTAATATGCAGAGGTAGCACAGTCAGTGTTATGAGAATTATCTAAAAGAGCATCTTAATTTGAAGCTGTGAGTGATGTAGGCAAGGTTTTTTTTGTTGTTGTTGACTGATATGTGGATTCAGCATCTAAAGGAGAACTGAGAGTACCCACTTTGGGCCTGGTGTTTGACTTAACAGTGGTACCTATAGCTGGAATGGTGGTTATTGTGGCAGTCAAGTATTTAACTTGCAAACATTTATAACTCATTCCTTATATTTATTTTCTTTAGGACATTGGCTTAGCCTATATAAATCACCTAGTGGAGAAAGGAGAGTATGACCTGGCTGCTCGGTAACATATTAAAGATTTTCTTTGCTAGCTTAAAATGTCTCTATGTGAGGAAAAAGTGAAAGCAAGTTATTGATTCAGAAGTATTCTGTGATGTTGATTTTTTCTGTGTGTTCTGGAGTTTCTGAAGATTCGTAAGATGCAGATGTGTTGCTGTACTCTGTATTTTCTTGCCTGTAGTGACCTCAAGGTTACCAAAATCTTTCTAAAGTTTAAATAGAATTGAGACATGTATTTTTGAAAGTAAACCTTGATTTCTTTCAGTCACACTAGATATTCTAAATTTAGGTTTTCCTTGAATGCGGATAATCTTAAGTTCATTAGTGTGTCATTACTTGTAAAACCATTGGAAAATAAATTGCAATTACATGGGTGTAAACAAAAATGTCAGATTTGGATATCTAAAGGATCAGAAATTAATTATCATTTGTATTTTTGTGTATGTAAGCATATATTTTTAAGTGCTCACTTTTACTCAGCTGAGATTTTAAAATTTCACTCATAAAATTAATATGGCCCTAATCAATAAAGGGGAATGTATAGTAAGCACTCAAGTCCTCTTCAATGCAAAGAAACTAAGATCTGAAAAGTGGAGTACCTGGCTTACACTACTTGAAGCAACATTTGCCAAAATACATGACCTTTGAAAGTGTCTTGAGAGGGAGAAGAAAGGAGAAGGGAATCCTTGCAGTAATGCTGTCACATTTGTATCATTCTATATAACTACTTTTGTTTTCTTTTCTTTGATCTTCCTTGCAGAAAGTGCCAAAAAATTCTTGGCAAAAACACAGAACTCTGGGAATTTGAAGTTTACAAGTTTAAAGAAATAGGTCAGCTTAAGGTAAGTTAATTTGATTCTCTGAACTCAAGTAATTGGCATGCTATATTATTTCCTGCATGTTTTAACCAAGTATGTAAAGGGTCATATTTAATGACACTAGTGTGGGACCAAGACATAACGCTGCACTTGAAATTTCGACACCAAAATCTCTAGTTGTACATTTGTCGTCCAAACTGACATGTGACAAGCTTCAAAACAGAATTGAAGATTTATCACATCCTGGTACTCAGCTACCTATTTTTAACTTGTTGACAACTTGCAAGTAACAGACTCACTCTCAAGGCCTTCACTTTAAAAGACGCTCACAATTAAGTACATCTTTCCCATTTACTTGTCACTCCATTCCATAGTGTCCTGAAATATTGTGCCCCTACTCATAAGGAAAATATCCTCTGTAGGTGCCAGCCTTTCCTCAAAGTCCAAGTCCCTTGCAACAGACACACAGCTTTAAGTGTCAAAGACTAGTTAAATTGCAAAGTGACAAGGAAAATGTATGCAGTGTGCTAGGAAGTGAAGCAGTCTGCCCTGTCTTGCATTTTCCCTGGTTAGCTACCATAACAGCACACTTTAAATGTGAGATTGCCCAGAACGTAAGGCTATAGTGCTGTCGCTGCCAAACCAGTAGAAAGCAGCATTGCACACTCCCTTTGGTAATGCCTATACGTTTGTTTCTGAATTTTATGTCTTCCTATTCAAACTCAATGAGCCAAATAGGACATATTATTAAGACCTCACAGTATGCAGTCTGTTCCTTGTTTTGAGCTGTTTAATTCTGTTCAAAGAGCAAAAGTGTTTCAGTATTACAGTTTTCAGAAGTGTCTGGCTTTTGTTTTAGAGCCACGCCACTGTGAGAACAGCCTTATCTTTTGTATGAGTTCTTAGCATTTCAGTGCACTGTCACCTTGAAAGATGAGAAGTCATGTTTCTGTCTCTTTATTTCAATCCAATAAAGGACCTGAGTGCAGGTACAGGTGAAATTTTGATACTGCTTTTCTTAGTCCTCTTGAGTTTATTTTGTTTTTCAGATGCAAGTGTCTGGAATTCATGTTTTTCTTGTCTCCACTTATGTCATCCAACAGACTGTAAAATATAAAAATATTTGCAGGTTTGCCGCAAAAACATCTCTGCTAAATTACTGCCTTTCTAAACAGTTGGTTGTTTTCAAACCTTTGAAAGAGGACTTGGAAAAACATAAGAAATAGTATGTTACATTACTCATCTTCAAGCTGCAATTCTAGAAGATACTTTTCTTATTTTACTATTTGAATTGCATGTAACTTGTCTCAGGTTCCTAAAGGTATCTGAATATCATAAAGGATGAACTAATTTAAGCTAGATCTAAATGAAGCAATTTTTTAAATGCTTGAGTTCACTTGTATGCTGTGTGGAATTTTTACCTATTTATCTAACCAATGTGTATTAAACACAAGAGCATAACTGGGCTAATGGCTTTAAGTTCTAATAAGGGGAATCTGAGATTTGAAGACAAATTCTATATTGAAAGAGGATTTTCTTACAGAATTTGCACTGCATATAAGCATTTGCCTGAAATCTGATGTTTCCAAGGTGAGGTTTCAGTATTCTCTGCTAAAGAGACTCTGCTTTTTGGCAGAGTCTGCATTTTGGTGTCTTGTTGTCTCTCATGTCTTCGTTAAATGTCCTCAAGCAAACCTTGTTATGACAGTTTCAAGATTTTTAAGCCTTGCAATGATCTCTTCTTCTCCTTGTCCATCAGTGGTGGCTTGATAGAGTTAAGTGCTTGTGCTCAGGTCACTTAAGTGTAAGATCCAATGTCTTGGCTCGAACAGTTGAGGAAGGTGGATTTGAAGAAAGATGGCAAACTCTACAAGTACAGAGGGATATGCTCTGTTCTGTTGACAGCAATGACTTTCAGCTGGGGTGCAGAATGGTCAGCAATGGGGTACAGGTGGCAGAAATGCTTTAATGACCAAAATGTAGGCTAGAGACTACATGAAAGACTTCATCTGACTGTGGTGGACATAATGTAGAGCAGCATTAACCAGACTCTTTCATCTCATAGTTATCCTCTGACAAATAAGTAATTGTAGTCTGGCTTATTGGTGAGATGTTTCAGGCTATCTCGTATCAACATTTAAATGGGTTTTCTTTTGTATGCCCTGTCCTTATACCTATTGATCAAAAGTCAGAAAGCAGATCCTAAGAAGAAACAAAGGAAGAAAATATTTGTGTTTGTGTATAATATCCTTTTTTTTTCATTTAAATTTGCTTTCCCCATGTGGTTCTGAAATTAGTACAAAGGCATTGTGATTCTGGACCTTTTCTGGTCTGACCTCACTACTTTACTGCTTAAAAATAAAATAGGACAAGATTGCAACCTGTAGCATGGGTTTTAGTTTACCTTTCTGCCTAGACTTAAAAATTACTTGGATACCAGGCCCAGGAGCCAAACTGCAGGAAGTGGTTGAACCTTTCCTTCAAGGCAGTGGGACTGGGAACAGGAGAAATTTCCTTCTCAAGGCAGCCTGGCCCCCATGCAAGGAGGCAGCTGCATCACTCCACAGCTCATTGAGTGGCTGAACCACAGCCAAGAGTTACAGCAAAACCTGTCAGGCAAGGCTGTTCATTTAGGAGGTGGCAGGAAGGTACAAAGTTGGTATGAAAACAGCTGTTGGAAAATGTCCTCCATCTTCAGTTCTCGACTGATGTCCAACTTACTCTTCTTGTGGTACGAAGAGGCTTTTTTAGAGGACATTCAGGAATATGATTCACCAGGGCGGCTGGCAAGACTGTACCCTGAGTTAGGTATTAATGCTCTGACAGATGGTGGGAGCTGATGTTGGCAGTGTGCTACATTTCAAAGACTAGACAAGCTCAAACAGTGTGTGGATAGAAGAGGTCTCCTGTGAGCAATGAACTTTTTTTTTTTTTTGCAAAGTCATTGGCAATATTTTTCTTATTGGTCTTTTATTTTTACCTCCTTTTTCACCTGTGGAAGACTTCAATGGAATATGTAACTTAGGCAATTGTTTTGATTTAAACACTAGGACAATTTGTAGTGAGTAGTCATTGGTGTCCGTAAAACTGCACAAAAATTATGTAGTCAGATGTTACTTCTGCTTTATTCATGCAACTTCAGTAACAAAATGCTACTGGACCATGTACCATGAGTGAGCAACAGGCAACATATCTGAGCATTCAGTGCAATTTCATAAGCGTTAGGCCATCAGCTACAAATCCCAAAGTCCTGACACAGCTGGAAGTGGTAGAGTTTACTTTGGCAGGCAGTAATAACTTTGGCCTCTAGTTGCTAGGAATAACAGTGCAAATAAGATGCTGTTTTCAGCTAATGAATGCTTATACCTTTTTACAACATATAAGATCAAAACTGAGAAAAATGAATTTTGAAAACTTTCTTCTTCTCAAGGGTCTTTTTTGGGTTTTGTTTTCTAAATGACTAGCGGTAAATATTGAATCTTAGAGCTCTAAGAGAAACGGTGGATTCTCCCATTCTAACTAGTATCTTACCATTTTCTTTCTAATGTAAATTCTTTCTGATAAGTAACTGAATTTCAATGTGTGCAATCCTAAAGTAAATAACTTTAGGATACTGCTTACAAATACAAATATACCATGCTTCCAGTGTTTATCAAGATCCATATTTTGCACGTAGCTTTGGGGTTTTTTTGTTTCACCACAATTCTTTCTATCACCAGTGTATCAGCATATGTCATTACCCTTCTGATGCTTTATTCTCTTTGTTCCTATAGGCAATTAGTCGTTACTTGCCCAGACGGGATCCAGTTTTGAAACCTCTGATCTATGAAATGGTCCTACATGAGTTTTTGGAGAGTGACTATGAGGTACTGCAGCCTGACATGCCCACGTGTAATAACTGTTGCCAGCAAAACACCCACAGCAATGTGGAATTGTCATAGCGAGTTCTTTCTAGTATTCAAACAGTTTTTCAATAGACAGTTGAATGATAATGAAAAGAGTAAAAAGGTGAATTGGGGTTTGAATTTTAATAGAATAGGTAGAGTGTTCTTCAGAGCACACAGGTACTATGAGATCAGTTACTCATTATAAATACTATTATTTTCTAGTTTGTTTAATGTAGCAGTAGTGGCTGAGGGGCTGCACAAAGCCTGCAGCACCTGAAAGGGTGCTTCATGAATATTAATAACATTGCCTTAAGAAGGAAAAGCTGTGTTCTGTATGTCTGTGGGCACGTGAAAGTGGCTTAGAGGTGAAACACAGCAGGTATCATCTAGGAGGCTTAGCCAGAGCTTTGAAGTTTTGCAACATTCCTTAGGCAGTTATTTCAATTTCTGTTACAATCTCTTATACTTCTAGGGGTTTGCAACCTTAATAAAAGAGTGGCCCGGAGATCTCTACAACAACACAATCATAGTTCAAGCTGTAGTGGACCACCTGAAGAAAGATCCACAGAACAGGACTTTGCTCCAAACACTTGCAGAACTGTGAGTACAACCTCAAACTCCTGTTACAAAAAGTACGCTTGAAATAGTGTAATATAGTGTATAAATATTTGCCTTACACTCTTAACAGAAATATATTCTTTGCAGCATTCTACAGAGTACTGGATTTCTCTGCTCTCCTCTCTACTGACTGCTTAGCTTGGCAGTTCTTTTCCCTTCCTTATAAAGTGTATGCTGATTATGAAAGCAGAGAGTTTAGTATAAGACTGGATTTGCCACTCCTCTTTACAAAGCAAACAGCTAGCATTTCTCTCTATGCTGTCTTAGGAAGCCTCTTTTGTGAAGTATGCATTTCAGAATTACCCACACAAAAATAAAATGGTGTTTCTCCCCCACTATTTCAAAAGTCGTATTTTTAGGTTTACTGCCTGGCTGGAATTATGTGACTGGAAAATGTGCCAGAACTGATCTGGTTCTAGGCTACTTCATGCAGGCATAAAACTCTTTGGTTTTCTCAACCTGATTCTCATGTTAAGTTCTTTCCATACTGCTTGCTTTGAAAAAGCAGAGCTACTGTTTATTGCTATATAACAGTCTGTCCCAAAGTTTTAAGAGAACAATGTTTTTTTTCATCTCTGAAGAGAGTTCCAATTAGTTTCCAAAAATAGGAAAGCTAGCATTTTGTGTGACTTCCCCTGTGGTTTGAAATTGCGGAAAATGAAAATGCCACCAACCGCAGGTCAGAACACAATTGTGATGACTGATGTAAATTAACAGAGTTGCTCTGTGTTTTATTTCCTTTTATCAAAAGTGAATCACCACAGCCATTTAGATATTTATGAAATCAAGTAGCATCCTAACAAGCTTTACATCCTAGAGTACATTTATATTTTCCTTCATAGGTAATTTTCCTACGCTTCCATATGTAAGATCACATGTATTATAACGTCTTATTTTATCAGGTATACTTATGACCAGCGCTATGGCAGAGCCCTAGAAATTTACTTAACTCTGAGGCATAAGGACGTTTTCCAGTTGATCCACAAGCACAATCTTTTCAGTTCTATCAGAGACAAGATTGTTCTCCTCATGGATTTTGATTCAGAGGTATGGTGATCTTAATGATTTTATATTCACTTTCTGTCACATTTGGGGCAATCCACAACATGTAGAAGTTGTGGACCAAAAGACCCTCTTTTATTGATTTTACAAGACTTTTTATACCCCTTCCTGAGCTGCACGTCCATGCACATTTGGTTTAAATAAAGACTGACAGTTCATAATTGGACAACTCCTTCTTAGTTGTAACTTCATAATTGGGCGATTCCACCTGGGGCCTGGCAGCTTCCTAATCTTGTTCACTCAGCTCTTCTTGGTGCCTTCCAGCTTCTCCAAGGATACACAGGCATCTATTCAAGGCCAATGTTTAAGTTCATTCACTCTTAACTCCTCGGACCATCTGAGGTTTCCCACAACTTTCCACTGGAGATATTTTAGCAGATTAAAAATAAATGAGCTGAAGACAGCATTGAGGCACAGAGTGTGTTTGTTGTTTATGCATACATTCTGGGGTAAGGAAGAGGATATTCACCTACACTGCAAAACTAAAACAGAACTTTCCCCTTGTGAACCTGTGTTGACTGTGGCTGATGATTGCATTATTCTTTAAAAGTCTTTTAATACTACCAAGTATGATCTCAATAATTTTTCTAGGTCCTGTGTTAAATGGATTAACACGTCTGTTCTCGCCACGTGGACTTGTGAACATTCAGCTGGTCCTTTACAATTTCAGTGTCCACAAATGGAAAGTCACTGTTTCCACTCTTATCATCCCCCAGCTCAGGGGAGCAGGCAGCACAAGATCTGTCAATATTATTAAAGACTGATGCAAAAAAGGCTTTGCATGCCTCTGCTTTTTCTCATCCCTATTAATAGATGACCATCTTCAACAGGTATCAATCCAGTGTTTTCTTCAGATCTCCTCTTGCTAGTAACATATTTGAAATTATTAACATATTTCGAAAAGCACTTCATGTTATCTGAGGCAACACTGGCCTGTTTCAACTCTTAAATCAGCTGGTCTTTTGTGTCTTCTCCCTGTATATATGAACCACAGCTCTACACTCTTCCTGCGAAGCTTGACCTTGCTTCCAGAGATCATACAATTTCTTTTTCCTTGTGACTTAACACGGAGTTCACTGTTTAGCCAAGATAGTCTTCTGCCTCTCTTCCTTGACTTAGGACACAGTGGGGTTGCCTGCTTCCTGTGCTTCTGAATGATGGTTGTTAAACACTGACTGGCACTTGTGAACTCCTAAGACCTCAAAAGCAGACTCCCCAGGTACTTTGCCAAATAGCTCCCTGAATACCTTAAAGTTTGCTGTCCTGAAGTGCAGGGTAGCAACTCTGGTGTTCTTTTTCCTTATTACAGTGTAAATTTTAAGCTTGACCATTCCACAATAACTGTGGCAAATACAGCAACCTACCATCACATCCCCCATGAGTCCTCCTCTACTCAGAAACAGCAAGTCTAGGAGGTCATCTGTCCTTATTGCCTGACTGAATACCTATGACAAGAAATTATCTCCTACGAACTTCATGTATTTCTAAGACTTGCTTGTTACAGCAGTATGATATTCCCATTTAATTTCTGGGAAGTTGATATTTCCCATAAGGACAAGGGCCCTAACTGCCTGTTGAATACCTCATTAGTGCTTACATCCTGACTAGGCAATCAGTGGTAGATGTTCACTGCAACATCTCCTTTGTTTTTCAGTCCCCTAATCCTCAACCAGAGTCTCTCAACCACATCGCTACCAACTGCAAGGGTTGTACAATCAAATGTCTCCCTTACATACAGTGAGATGCGTCCACCTCACCTGCGCTGCCTGTCACTCCTGAAAAATCTCTGTCCCTCCAGCACTCCAGTCATGGGACTCATTCTACCAAGTTTCACTAATACTAGGGACGTAGTAGCTCTGTGAACTCACTAATGCTTCCGGTTAATCCTGTTCATTTCTGCAGGGGGTGTGTACGAGTATTTCCGATATGCTCCTGAGCCCTCCACGCTCCCAGGAGCAGTGTAAATATTTCCACTAGCATTACTACCCTCAGAGGATGCCATACCAACACTTGGCTTACCTACTGCAATCCTTTTGGTGTCCCCTCACCCCACTGTTTCTAGCTTAAAGCTCTGTTGATGAGATCCTGCCAATTTATGACCAAAGACGTGCTTTTCCTGTTTGAACTGGTGGATCCCAGCATCCGTTGTCTTTTGAGGGCTTTTCAGTGCTTTGAAAACCCAAACTTTTGGTGGAGGCATCAGTCCTGGAATCAGGTTTTGATATCCTGGGCTCACCTGTTTCTGCCAAAGTCTCCTCTCATTACAGGGAGAATTGAGGAAAACAAAACCTGTGCTCACTTTTTTTTTTTTTTTTTTTTTGAAAACTTTCAAGTTTATTAAACTAAATTTTTTAAAAAAAAGAAATATGTGTTTTGGCTGAATTCAGTCTTCTTTCTTCCCAGCTGGCTACAAAACCTCAGCAAATGAATTTTGGTGAGATTCTCGGGAGTGAAATTAAGTAGATCTACTTTTTCAGTGCACTGGTTATTTAAGCACCAAGGGTAAAATATGGAGCCACCTGTACCAAAGATGATAATCTTTGGTATGCCTATTCTAAACTATGGGAGGAGGGAAGAGTATAATTCTTTTTTTTTATTAAATAGAGTAAATCATGTCAGGAATCTGGGTTTGTAGTTTTTGAATGTGAAGCGAAATTTCCTCTCTTAAGAGGAAGCAGAACCAGAGTCCCAGTGGCTACTCTGCTTACAAGATCTTGTCTTGTTTTATGGTATCTGTGTGCAAGTAGTTTGTAGGAATCCAGTTGTAAGGCAATTTGAGTCATTTGTTTCCTATGCATTCATCACCCTTCAGTTCCCTTTTGCAGTGGGACACGTAGTAGTTCTTCATCATTTGACAGTGGCCTTCTGTGACCTATGATTTCATGGACGTAATCCACCTGCAATATAAGTGTGTGGTATTGATTGCTATTAGCATGGAAACTTAAAAGAAGTATTCTGGAAGAATACATTACATGTTCTCCTATAATACTGTTGAGGCATGCTGATGTTATGCAAGGTGCTCTCTGAATTACTGTTGTTGAGAAGAGTAGTTCTGCAATACCCATCTGATACACATCGGTGAACAAGCATAATACTATAAAGAGTGTGAGAAAATGTGTATACCTGTTTCTTAGCTGTCTTCTTTTCATTTATTTTAGAAAGCAGTAGATATGCTTTTGGATAATGAAGATAAAATTTCTGTGAGTATAACAAGTTCATGACATGACAGTCTAATGCTTCCTTGTATTGTTTGTCCTTCTTTCAGTCCTGTAAATGTGATGTTCATCACGGGTTTACTAATCTGTTGGATTTTATTTGTTTTCTTTCAGATTGACAGAGTTGTTGAAGAATTAGAAAACAGGCATGAGCTACAGCATGTGGTAAATATTTCTGTATTCTCTTGGTTTCAGGTTGAGCTGAATAAACTCCTTGCAGGGCACATGCTTTACAGATGTGTTTATTCTGTCAAAATGAACATGACACTAAAATGTTACAAATCATCAGAGCCAAAGTGGCTGTGTTTGCTAATCCAGTTTTTAACATGGCCAGAGGGCTGGAATCATATGATCTTTAAGGTCACTTCCAACTCAAACCTTTCTATGATTCTAGTACAACCATAGCATTTTACAGTAAATAGTAAAATAAATGTAAAATGTGTTCTTGTAAGAACTTGAAAACATACTGCTTACTTGTTAATGTACTATCTGGTGCTCCATATGGCATTGCAGACACTTGTCTTCTCTGGTCAATTATTTCTTGCTTGTATACATCCTTTCTCTACACAAAAATGGCTTGGATGGTGAGTGCAGCTCTGAAGCATGTTTTGCCAATCCACAGAGACAGTGAAGTGCTTGTCTTTCTCGAGTTGTAACTTCCATATGCTGCAGGATTGTTCTTGTGCAGAATGACAGTAAAACTAAGGCTATGGCTCTATGTTGCTATTCCAAAAGCATCCATTTGGCTTGAAGGTGCTGTCATTAGAATACATAACATGTAACCATGGGCTTGGGCCATATTAGGGAGGGAAGTTGGGCTTTCTGCTGTATACATGTGGGGCTCAGGGCATTGATCTGGTGGGGAGCAGGTTTATGTGTTAGAGATCTGATTATAGGAAACAGCTCTATAAAGACCCACAGCCTGAGAACTTTGTGAAGGTGACTGACTGTCATTTTATGGAAGGGATGCATCAGTTTCAAAGTGTGAAGCCTCTTTCTCTTTGAATAAAAATGACCCTCATATTTATTCTTAAGGCTTTTCTGTGCTCGACAAGGGAGGGGAGGAGGGTGCTTTGCCACAGTATCTGTACTTCCATAGCGCTTCAGTTAAAATATTTCATGTGGTAAATTTTGATGTATAGTTATCTGTAATGGTCAGGCACATCTAGATAGCCAAAATGTTTCATTTGACATATTTTTCATAAAATTCAAAATCCAGTAGTTTCCTTGAAGGTTAAAGGGCAGTTACTTAAGTGTTGCTGAAAAACTGTTTTACAGAGCTGGTTTTGGAGATTGCTCTGACGAGGGTACTTCATAAAAAATGTAAAGTTAGTCTTTTGTACCAGAATTTAATCTCTATGCCTTTTAGTATGTGTCAGCACATTCCTGAGAAAATCAGGAGGAGCTTTTTATTAGTGAAGAATGAATAAAAGTATATAAGTGCATTTGAGTTTATAGTCTCTTTTTTGATTCCTAGTATTTGCACAAGCTTTTCAAAAGAGACCACCATAAAGGCCAGAGATATCATGAGAAACAGATCAGCCTTTATGCTGAATACGATCGCCCAAATTTACTACCATTTCTCAGAGACAGCACACACTGTCCACTAGAGAAGGTAAGTACCCAAAATCTAACAACAGATTCTCAATTTGTATGCCTGTAGCTTGTATGGTAGTGAATTTGTAACCGTGTCTGGTACTGCCCTCTACTGCCAAAAGGAGGGATCCTTGGAGTTTGTGACCACGTGAAGAAGTTTGGTTTGCAGAGCTGGCTGACAGCTGAGACCTTCCTCTCGGCTCACAGGGCAGGAATTGGGGGATTTCTAATGCAGAAGTTCTGAACTCACACTTGATACATACCTATAGCATATTGACATATCAGTGCTGACTGAACAACAGGTGATTGTTGCAGGAAATCAACATCATTTTGCCAAATCTGGGACTAGTCAGTGTTAGATCTTGAAAAATGAGTAGCTGTAATCTGAATTTTTCTAGCTGTGTATTCTCAGGTCCTAAGTTGTTTCCAAATAATATACACAATATAACAGTCACTCAGCTAGCAGAACTAGAAGTATTTTGTCTTTGTACTTCTGCTAGTAGACTTGGGGTTTTACAGACCTTGTTTCCACTTTCTTTTAACTTTTTGTGTTTTCCTTCCTTTCACTTCCTTGTTAAAATAAATAAAGGGAAGCCTTGGGGTTTTTTTTCCCTTGATTGACTTAAAGTGAATAATTGGAAATTTTAAGTTTTTCTCGTTAGTTGGGTCAGTATTTTATTATTTGTATTTGTTGTTTTAATGGCCAAGCAGAGCAGACTTTGTGAAAGGATGCTTCTCTTGGTATAATACAATGACGATACCAGTGGAGTAGTTTTCCATATAATACATGGTTGATATTCTAATGATAACTAGTATTGTTCCTGGCACCTCTCTTAAGTTGCACATTCCTGTGCAACAGCAGGAAACTCTGGGAAATACTGTTTTAGGATTGCAGACTTGGTCTTTGTTGGAATTGTCGCATGAAACTGGGTTGTCTCAGTGGTCTTTTTTAGGCAATGAACCTGAGAGGTTTCCAGCCAGAGATTTTTGTCTATCGTGGTGGCTTATTTGGTTTTAACTCTCCAGTTCTCTCTTAGTTTTTGCCTTATGTATTATTTCCGTGATCAGGGCTTTATCTATAAGATTATACCTGCCTCACAAATTAGATTTAGTTATTGCAGATCTTGCCACCTGTGTGCAGTGGTGGGCAGTGCAGAAGAGTGCTTTATATAAATGATACAAGCCCGTTGCTGTCACTGCTTTGCAAAAGTTATAGGCTGTGAGCAAGAATATGTAAAAGAGCCGTGAGCCTTTGGAAGGCGTGATGCAATAATCACCAAAATGACAGAAAAGGATGTTAGAAGTGTCATTCCATCCTTATGTGAAATGTTAATATATTTCAGAAAGAAGCTAAGGAAGAGAGGAAAAATACCAACACTGTATAAACTTAGTTGAATTTACTGTCACTTCTACTTCTGTAATTATATTTCTAACCATAATTATCATACAGTAATGCTTTTTGCCATGTGCAAGTCTTTGTTCTAAGGAAATGAAAGTGGACCAAGAATTTTCCAGGTACCAGTATTTTCAGTTCCTGTTAGTCAGATTCCAGTGCAGTGTATAAATCTGAAGAAATATTTGAACAAACTCATGCTTACTATTGCTTTAAAGAAATTATTAATCTGACAGGTAGAAATATTTCTTATTATTTAAAAGTACACCACTTTTAATTCAAGTGCAGTTTGGCAAATGTTTTAGATGAACTGAATCACAGAATCACTAGGTTGGAAAAGACCCTCAGGATCATTGAGTCTAACCATTCCTGTCAATCACTAAACCATGCCCCTCAGCACCTCGTCCACCTGTGCCTTAAACACCTCCAGGGAAGGCGAATCAACCACCTCCCTGGGCAGCCTGTTCCAGTGTCCAGTGATCCTTTCCGTGAAAATTTTTTTTCTGATGTCCAGCCTGAACCTAACCTGGTGGAGCTTGAGGCCATTCCCCCTTGTCCTGTCCCCTGTCACTTGGGAGAAGAGGCCAGCTCCTTCCTCTCTACAACCTCCTTTCAGGTAGTTACAGCGAGCAATAATGTCTCCCCTAAAAAAGACGAGTGAATGGCCCCTTTTTTCCTCTAGAGGGAGCATGACAGTCATTAAACAGAAATTCAGAACTACTGAATATCTGGTGCTTTGAAGTTTAACTTCTAAGTTGAAAGGAAGAAAGACTGTCAGCTGTGTTTAGAATTCATTGGTATTATTCATACATTCATTCTCCTGAAGTATTTGCTCACTTACCCCTGCTCATAAGTTCATTGTCCTACCTGAAATAATTTGAGAATGGAAGGAAAAGTTAATTCCTACCTACATCTTTAGCTGTCGTTGTATCTTATGCATTTATAGTTTTGATTTCCAAGTGTGAAGATATTTATAGGTGACCAGTTGTCTTCACAGGAGTGCCATGAATCTTGCTTTCTGCTTCTAAATTGGAAACAGACACAGTGTTGTTTATGGCATACTAGCCCTGACAGTTTTCTATCACTAAAAACTTATTGGTAATTTCAGTAATTTTGCTCAATGTTTATCAAGTACACACATATTCATTAACTTCTCATGGTATTTAACCCCTGAGTCTTTAAACCAAATTTACAGGATATGTTTCCTTCTTACTCTTTCATACTGGGGTTGGATTATTTTTTCTCATTTTTCTTTCACTTATTTTTTTTATCACCTTGGAGATCATTGGTACAAAATTTGAAGGGCAATCTTCACTTCCCAAAATCATTCTGTTCACCCCAAGGAAAACTACATACTGCCATTACGAGCGAATGTCAAGTAGACCTCCATCACTAGAGGCCTCATAAGTCCAGCCGCAGGAAGCAAGTCTGGACAGCAGATAACCTTAAATGCTTTTAGATTAACCAAATTTTGAAGCAGGAGAAAGAAGTTGCCAACAGATTTTAAGGGCAGAGATTGGCCTAATCCAGACTGAAATACCTGTCCTATCCCCAGACATTTAATCTTGTACAAAAATAAAAAACAAAGTCACAGAATTTCTCCTCTTAATTCATCCCAGAAGACCTGATAGTACCTATTAATGGAGCTGTACTCTTGTCAAAATGAGAGATACTCCATGGAAAAGTGTCTTTAAGCCTCTTGCAGCATTTGTGGTCAATAAAATATCATGTTACATGGTTCCCTGTATTCTCTTTCCCTCCTCCCTTCCCTTAAATTCAAGGCTCTTGAGATCTGCCAACAGAGGAACTTTGTGGAAGAAACAGTCTACCTTTTGAGTAAGTAGCACTCAGTGTGATAAATTGCAACATGCTTTAAATCTTGTTAGAGTTGATGATGTGAAAATATATAATATATTGCCTGATGTTTAACACACTTTCCCAGAAGCAGAGTTGGTATACAGTCACTAGGACCAAATAACAAAATTTATTTATTTAAAAATAAGAAAAAGCACTGGAGTTATGCAAGTGATGTCTTAACTCCATATATAATGCTACTGCATTTCTGATTTGTTATTTTTCTGTGGGTTCAGAGGTGTTGCAGCGCTATGACGTACAGGTTAATGTAGGGAGGTATTTTTCAGGCAGTCCTGAAGAGAAGGGTAATGCTGTCAGAGAGTAAATTAAAAAAAAGTTATATTCAGAATACATCTCAGGATGTTATATTTTGCTGGAGTGGAAGGTTTGCTTATGTTGCCTCTTTTTTTTTTTCCTATGTTNTTAGCTGTCGTTGTATCTTATGCATTTATAGTTTTGATTTCCAAGTGTGAAGATATTTATAGGTGACCAGTTGTCTTCACAGGAGTGCCATGAATCTTGCTTTCTGCTTCTAAATTGGAAACAGACACAGTGTTGTTTATGGCATACTAGCCCTGACAGTTTTCTATCACTAAAAACTTATTGGTAATTTCAGTAATTTTGCTCAATGTTTATCAAGTACACACATATTCATTAACTTCTCATGGTATTTAACCCCTGAGTCTTTAAACCAAATTTACAGGATATGTTTCCTTCTTACTCTTTCATACTGGGGTTGGATTATTTTTTCTCATTTTTCTTTCACTTATTTTTTTTATCACCTTGGAGATCATTGGTACAAAATTTGAAGGGCAATCTTCACTTCCCAAAATCATTCTGTTCACCCCAAGGAAAACTACATACTGCCATTACGAGCGAATGTCAAGTAGACCTCCATCACTAGAGGCCTCATAAGTCCAGCCGCAGGAAGCAAGTCTGGACAGCAGATAACCTTAAATGCTTTTAGATTAACCAAATTTTGAAGCAGGAGAAAGAAGTTGCCAACAGATTTTAAGGGCAGAGATTGGCCTAATCCAGACTGAAATACCTGTCCTATCCCCAGACATTTAATCTTGTACAAAAATAAAAAACAAAGTCATAGAATTTCTCCTCTTAATTCATCCCAGAAGACCTGATAGTACCTATTAATGGAGCTGTACTCTTGTCAAAATGAGAGATACTCCATGGAAAAGTGTCTTTAAGCCTCTTGCAGCATTTGTGGTCAATAAAATATCATGTTACATGGTTCCCTGTATTCTCTTTCCCTCCTCCCTTCCCTTAAATTCAAGGCTCTTGAGATCTGCCAACAGAGGAACTTTGTGGAAGAAACAGTCTACCTTTTGAGTAAGTAGCACTCAGTGTGATAAATTGCAACATGCTTTAAATCTTGTTAGAGTTGATGATGTGAAAATATATAATATATTGCCTGATGTTTAACACACTTTCCCAGAAGCAGAGTTGGTATACAGTCACTAGGACCAAATAACAAAATTTATTTATTTAAAAATAAGAAAAAGCACTGGAGTTATGCAAGTGATGTCTTAACTCCATATCTAATGCTACTGCATTTCTGATTTGTTATTTTTTCTGTGGGTTCAGAGGTGTTGCAGCGCTATGACGTACAGGTTAATGTAGGGAGGTATTTTTCAGGCAGTCCTGAAGAGAAGGGTAATGCTGTCAGAGAGTAAATTAAAAAAANAATTGCAAATTAAGTCCCTCAGCAGGCCAAGGAATTTACCTCTGAATGGGAGGCATTGTAAGACTAAGATTTTTATATATGTTCATGCATTAGTCATGAATGAAATAGAAAGCATTTTTCAGTTAATCTTTATTTTAGTAAGACAAATGTTTTGTAAACTGTTTCAGAGTAGTGTAGTAATTTCTCACAGGTTTATTTGAAGAATAGTTCAGTGTTTCTGTGATTTCTTTAGTCTTCCTTGAATTTTCCTTGGGTGTAAGCTGTGCTATATTTACTGCAAATTAAAAGTGTCCATGTGGGCTCTAAAAGGGAATTTCATGTCATATATTAATACATAAACATACACATACACACGTTCCCCCTTACATTAGATCTTGCTGCAGTTCAGGACACCTAATATGACCAACACATCCTTAAGAAAGGCTCCAGGTCCCAGTCCAGCAAAGTGCTCCAAGCATTTGTTTGAGTTATGCTCAATGCTTTGGATTTGCATTCCTACATCAAAGTAAATTAGATTTGGTCTTGGTTGAATTAGTCTGATGCAACTTCACACTTGCAAAATTCATATTGAAAGAGCTTCTTAAAGTACTGAGTATCGATAAACTTTTAGGATTTATAATCTCTTTACTTATTTTTTTTCCTTTTAGGCAGAATGGGCAATAGCCGCAGTGCCTTGAAGATGATTATGGAAGAATTGCAAGATGTAGATAAAGCTATTGAATTTGCCAAGGAACAAGATGATGGAGAACTTTGGGAAGACCTCATTTTATATTCCATTGACAAACCACGTAAGCAGGATAGTTTCTCAGAAGCCTTGTATGTGTATTTTGTGTGGAATTCTGTTGCAATTAAAGGATTGAATTATCCCCATGCATGTCAGAGAAAGTGTTTAGGGATGACCAGGCAGGTGTGCAGGTTTGTAGAGCACAACATAGCTGTCCTACTGTGCATGAAAGCTTCCAGTAAGTCAGCATGTGGGTATGCTACAGAAAGAGTGCTTAGGGATTAAATGTTTGACTTAGCTTTGTCCTTAGTGACAAATTAAAGGGAGAATGGTGCTTTTAATTTGTCTAAATGAGGCTTTAGTTTTAGACAGCCTCAAAAGAGTCTGCAGGCTTGATGAGGATGTTGTGTAGTATGCCTATTGCAGTTGCTTCCTGTTAAAATTCTGAAAATGAAGAACTGATGCCTTTCTGCCTCTCAGCAGAATAAGTAATTAGTTTTGTTTCAGTGCCACAAAGGTAAGATCTATAATAACAAATGCATTTTGCCTTTCATCCATTATCTGAAGAGCTACTCAAGTTTAAAGTTTAGATGGAATCAGAAACTGTCAGTCTCGTAAATAACATCAGTTTTGCTCAGGAGGCGGATTCAGAGGATTTCGAATGACTGAGAAACTAGAAAATTATTTTGTCTATCTACTCCATTACTTTTGCAACCTCTTCAGGGGCTTTAAATCAAGGCTTTGAAGTTTCTCTTAGCATCTTTTTTTCCAAAGGATTTAATATCTTGTAGAATTAGTGTCAAAATATATGTCTTTTAATCTCTTGTCCACTAATTCTGACAGGAAGAAACAACCAAAATCTGTCATTCCTTTAGAAGAATGGCATTTTCAAATTACCCATACTTCAATGCATTTAATCACTAAAGAAGATGCTACAGCCAGTGACGTCTTTACAGCAGATGGAATTCAAAGCATATAGAACTCTTTCAGGTCCAGCTGCCTATGTGTGGAGCAACTCCAGTGATATTCCTCAGTCTTGAGGGCTGAAGAAAACACACAGCTTTGAGGTTCATCCTTCTAGTATTTTGTTTAACCAGGTGCAATTCAAAAAAGCAAGACTTATTTGTGTCACTCTCACCACTGTTTAGAAAAACATTCCAGTTAGGTTAAGTACTTGAAAGTTTGTTTATAAACCCTGGAATTGGAAATGGAATAGTTGCATCATGTGGTTAATTTTCTGGCTCTGTTTTCTTGAGTGCCCTTCTATTGAATTGAATTGAGTTGCGTGATTTGCTTGCAGCTCTGTGATGGATAGTCTGTTACCTCTTTTCTACATATCCTAGATCTGGGAATTGCCAAACTGTATCTTCTCTTACCCAAAGGCCTGTATAAGAGTACACAGAGTCGCAAGAGATATATGAAGGCTATATAAAGAGGCTTAGTGTTATCTCTTAGTGGAAAACTGTCACTGAATCAGCCAGAGACTGTAGCTTGTCACCAAAGCATCTCTTAATCAGATATTTTGCTGGATTTTTTTCTTAATTTCCTTGTCTCTTGATTTTCACAGCTTTTATTACTGGTTTGTTGAATAACATTGGAACCCATGTGGATCCCATTCTTTTGATCCACCGCATTAAGGAAGGCATGGAGATTCCTAATTTGAGAGATTCACTAGTGAAAATTCTTCAGGACTACAACTTGCAGGTAAATGTTGCGTTCTTCTTGTGATACTTGTCACGGTCAGGGCAATCCATGACACATAGAAGTTGTGGGCCAAAAGACCATCTTTACTGATTTTACAAGACTTTTTATACCCCTTCCTGAGCTGTGTGTCCATGCACAATTGGTTTAGCTAAAGACCGACAGTTCATAATTGGACAACTCCTTCTCAGTTGTAACTTCATAATTGGGCGATTCCACTTGGGGCCTGGCAGCTTCCTAATCTTGTTTACTCAGCTTTTCTTGGCGCCTTCCAGCTTCTCCAAGAATACACAGGCATCTGTTCAACGCCAGAGTTTAAGTTCACACACTCTAACTCCTCGGACCAGCCGAGATTTCCCACAATACTCATTTTCAGAGAGACAGGAAATCGCTTTGCTACTAAACAGCACAAGGAATGGCTGGCATGAACATTTGTTGATTTTGTTCGGATATCTTGTCATTGATGCTGTGAGTTGGTACAATACTATGAGAAAAAGGGTAGAAAGTTGTCAAGACAAATAGCCTCTTCTCTTGATGGCTTCTAGTGCATCTAAATCTCTCCCGTGTTGTCATAAGACTGGTGGGTGAGTAGAACTGGATGATTTGGACTATTTTATACTACCTGACTGTCCAGTATTGGAAAGTCTCATGACCAGCTCTTTTCATTTCGTTTCCTATACGAGGAGGCAGAACACAGCATTCACTCACTTAAACACTCACCAGCTCTTACAGCTGTATATAAAGTGCCATACTAATTAAAGGAAGGTAAACGTTTAAAACCAAATTCATGTCTATTTTGCAGAATGTGTTGATACCTGTGCATTAAAAAAAAAGCACTGCTTATTGGATTATGAGAGTTCTTAACCCAGCGTAATTTTACAGATATGTGCTATGTGCATTTCCCTATGTGACTGGTTACTGATGCATGTTTGTAAGAACTTAGAAGCTGTGTATGCTTCTATATTCCTAAAAGTAACAACAGAGGGAGTTTCATTGTGAATTTATAATCTCCATTCTACCAAAGGAGACCCAAATTTGAGTTCTCTTGGACGTTGCTCTGCACCTTACTACTGAGAGACACAGCATACAGAGCAGTTAGAATGTCTCTGGTGTGAGTATGTGGGGTCCAAGAAAACAGCCTAGCAAGCAGCTGAAACTCCTATTTTCTGAAGCTCATAAACATTTGTTTCCCACCTGCTATTAGTCTTTGGACATCTGTAGCAAATAGATGGGCTTGACAGTTTTCAGTGAGGTCGCAGTTGGCCTCTTATGAGGCCAGATAAAGTGTGTATCTGCTACAGTGTTCAGTGATGTCAGAAAGCCTTTTAAAAAGTTAGCCTTTAAGCCTTTCCATATTTTTTCCATTATTTTATTATCATATGAGCTTTAAATTATGACTTTCAATAATTCAAAGAAGCATTTTACATGCCTTCTCTCGATACTTGTTATGTGCAAGGAGATACCTCAGATAAACAGCTACATGTTTGCTTCTAATGCATGTTGTAACATTACTTCCAGTTTTTAATTGACTTCATGAGATACTAATATCCTTCTAAAATAATACTAAGTAAATAGCATGCTGCATTTAAACAGTTGCTTGTTAATCTTGCTGCTGCTAGTACCCTGCTGCTTGCACCACTGATCCTACTGTTCCTGCATTTGGCTAAACTCAAAATGCAATTTCTTTTGAGTGTCTGTAGACAGACTGAGAAAGTGCTATATGCATAGCTGCAGCTTTACACATACACAAAGTATATTGAGTGGCTTCAGACATGGCTGATGACATCATTTGGTCACGTTTTGGGGAGAATCATTTTGTCTTCAAATACCTTTTAACAAAATTACTTTGGGATTAAAAGGATGTATTTAACTTTCAGAGTGATATCTAAAATCATTTGCTGTTAGCATTGAAGTGTTTCATGTGTTTCAAATTAATTCATTTTGAAGTAGATTTGGATAGCTCTAGGACTAAAATTTAGATCTCATAGGAATAATGGAAATTAGGGAATCTTAATGTAATTTGTGTGTAGCTTGCTTGTACGACAGAAAAAAAATGTAGTAGAAAAAAAAAGGGGACATTTTCTTAAGAGAAATGTAAGCTATAGCTTAAAATAAGGCTGTTCCTGAATGTAAAGGCAATGTAAAGTGCACTGTTTATGAACAGATGGTGTGTCTACGCTGAGATTTAGAGGTGTAATTACAGCTTTTGGACTCTCACCTAAGTAGCCTTAGATTGGCAAACTTGATTTTTTATAGCAGGACTGTTTCTGCATTCTGTGTGTGTTTCAGGACGTGGTTGGGACTTCAGGTAAATGCCTGACCAGCCTGTCATTGATCTGGCCAATTCTGCTTTAGCTTAATTGTCACTGCTGCTTCAGATTAGCTGTTTTAAAGCTAGCTTTGCTATGTTTGTGTGATGCTTGGTTACACGTTCACATCATGTTGTGTAGATTCATGGTGAGAAGTCTCTGTACTCTGTTCTGGCCTGGCACAGCTCTTTGGATATGTGTAAAAAACTTCCTGATTTGTATCACCTAATGTACCAGACATCTAGAATTCTTGCATAAATCCAGATTTCACTGGTAAGGACTTCCTGTAATTTCATCTCATCAGATCTCAAGCTTTGTATGCACTTAAATTTTGTTCCCATTTTCAAGGCAAAAAAGAAAATCTTGTGCCAAGATTCACAAAGGAGGCACACAAGTGAAGTCAGAAGCTGTTGCTTGGCTTGTAAGTCACTACCTAAAACAAAAACTGTGCTGATCTTTTCAAAACATTGGGTCTCAAAAAGGCATTACAGCTGTGCTGTTATATTATTTAATTGTGGCTTCCTTTTGCAACCCCTGATAAGGTTGTTTTATGCTTATGGAAGTATGCAGATGCAGATTTCCTATAATGCTCCAAAATTTCCATAACAGTAAACTTTACATTAGATGTGATTTGAAATATAGGTAGGAGCTAAAAAGCAGCATCCTTGACAGACTTTATCTTTTTGAGAACAATTTTTTAAGTGGCAACAAAACCAAGTGAAGCAAATTGAGTGGCTGGCAAAACATGCCATATGTGGCTTACAGTGTGCATTAGAGAATCCAGCCAAGAAGTCTGTTAATGCAAAAAAAAAAAAAAAAAAAAGTTGTAGGCTTGGGTTTTTTTTAATCTGGGACCTTCCCTGAATAATTTAAATTTCTGTTAATGTTGGCATATCGCAGCCTCATTGCTTCACTTTAACAAATTACCACCCATTAGACAAACCACTGCAAGCGTTGTATGTGCTACTTTAAGCTCACATCAACTGTGAAGTAATATGAGTAACTTACCTTTGAAAAGGAGTTAATGTCTGTTTGCTAACAACCAACCACATGTGGCACTAAGACACAATTAGGTATTCTACTGGCTAAAAATAAAATGTAGATTACAGGAGACTTCATTCTTAGGCTGAAGTACTACTGTACTACTCAAGTAGTATTTCAAGTAAGTGCTACTAATTTATTTTTGCTTTGATGTTACAGCTCTGTTTTGTGAGTAGAGATCTTTTAAGCTGCCTTATTATTCTAGGAGAATACCTGTTTTTATTTTCCAACTTCAGGAAATGCAATTCTGCTATAAACTGAGCACCCACTTACATATTTTTACTAAACAGGAAAAGATAAGTACTAATTTAAGTGGTTTTCTGAACTGGGATTAGTACTCCAAGTGAATTATTGTGTTTGTTTTTTCCCTCCTGAGAGTCATTTATTATAAATTTTTCTCTTTGTCATTATCTCAGTTAATGTTTTGGAAACATAGTAGATAGTTGATTTATTGTAGTGATTAAAGTTTATTTACTGCTGAAATTATTCTGCTTTCAGTGTTTCTACGCAGTAACATTCATAAGCAACAAAATTATGAAAATATAGGCACAGAGTTATAGTTGTCTGAATTTTAACAGGAGTATATATCAATAAAACTTTTATATTTTATACCTAACTCCTGAAATCCAGTTCTTTAATGTCATAAATTTGTAGATAAAACAGACCACAGACTGCTTCCTTTGTATTTATAAACTCCTGAAGATGTGTTGTCATGAGGAACCTGCTTATTGTTTAGAAATGATGCATTCATAGCACAATTTTTATTTGCTTGCAGATAAATCACCATTCTTCAGTCAACATTCTCAACATAACCAAATACAATTAAAATCTGTGGCAAGCTAACCAAATTGAGCCTAGTCATATTGATACCCTGACAAAATTTGAATAGTTTTCATCCTTACTGGATGCATTTAAAAGTGTTATTGAAGACACAGAATCAAAACTTAATTTTACCTCCATACAGTTGAAAAGTTGGTGGTGGTGTGACCTGAATTTGGTTTCCACACATAGATATTGATTCTCTGAGACTTAGACAGAGTCTCGCTTCCATTAGGAGTTCACCAGTGCAGTTATCCTTAAAAAAAAAAATCCCTTAGCCAACACATTTAGGACACTGATTCTCTTATTTGAAAACTGTAGTATTGCTGTGCAAACTGTTATTTTTTCCAGTTAAACTAGTGCTGCTGCTGGTTTTATACAAGTTCTTCGGGCTGAAACTCCACAGTTGTACAATGGTTTTATCTTAACAAAGGCCCTTCTTGAAGCCTTGAACCTTGTATTTGCCTTCTATAGTCAGTTATCTGGAAACTAAATTGAAAAAAATACAAAAAGGTTCACAAATGTTTAAATTTCTGGTATCTGATTACACATTGGTCTTAACTCATGAATGAGGAATGCAGGAGCCTTTCTTAAAATAAGTCATGTGACCATGGCCCAGGTTCCTAAAGCATTGTATCTATCACACATCTCACAGAGAAGGCTGATGGAAAGAACCCCTTATTTGTGCACTTTTGAATCAGTTATGAGCCTGTTACACTTTCCAAATTTGTAAACACAGGTGTCTTTTCAGCTTAAAAGAGATTTTAATACCTCTCTCCTTTCAGAAAGAAACACCTTATTTCTCACCCTTATATGACAATTGTTAGAGGACTTAAAAAGATTTTGACATTCTAAGGTCTTTCCATAGCTTTAGAATGTAAAATAAATGTATTTAATTGAACTACCTCTAGGTTTCATGGATTAGCCGTTCTACTCAAATGTTGACTTATCAGTTTAAACTTCCATTGAACCTGCAGTAACTCTGATGGTTAACAGAGATTCTTCCTCTCGGAGCATTCACATCCATGCATTCATTACAGAGGTTCTGAACTAATGGACCCCAGTGATAGTCTAATGAATGCTGCTTGGAGCAGCATCTGGAAAAATTGTTGGGTTTTGCTCATGAACATGAATAAGCTGCTGTTGAGACACCATGGAGGTCATGAAGGGGCAGGTGGCAGCTTGTATCATGCTTTCTTCTTCCCCTTGTATTTCTGCTCGACCGCTCTCATTTAACAAGTTTACTTTGCTCCTTTTACTTAAACATAGGATTTCTTATCTGCTTGTGCTGCAGAGACTCCTGTGTATAGACAAGACCTCGCCTGCTCTAAGTTATTTACCTATCTTTTAGATATAATTTTCTGACTGAGAATATTTTGAATCGGAGAAATCCTCATTCTGAAAGAGTCTGATCTGTTGTCATTGCAAAAAAATGTTTATAGTAATGTCCTTAAAGCTAGTGACATTTTTCTGTATTTAAAACAGAACTTACCATTCTCCGTTTCCCTTGAATAAAGCTGGAAGAGGAAGAACATAGTTGGATAGTTCCTGAGATTGTCACAGATGAAAATGTTTGTCTTGTTATGCTGCATTCAGTTTCTGATGCTCTGAAATCTTTTATAGCTCAGTGTGTCTAATACTGGAGAATGTCATTTACCCACTGACGTGCCCAGTTTGAAATGTTTAAAGTGTTATTCTTTTTTTTTTTAAATGTATTTTGGTTTTGACATCTTAATTGCATATTAATCATGGCAGTGCATCCTTATTACTTCAGGATGTGTATGTGAGAAGATAGGGTTTTGGACAGTGTTCACCTGGCTGTAGTCTCTGTTAGTATTATTTCTTTTTAGATATTTACATAAGTTGTATCTCGGACAATTTTAGAATGCACAGTATCTTCTGTAATGCTGATAATCAGGAGAAGGGAATATACATTGCCTCTTTTTACTACTTTTTTTTTTTGGTAGAGTTGTTCTGCTTAAAATTGATTGAGAGCCTATTTTGAAATCAATTTTCAGAGGAGTTATTGTTTTGGAAAATGAATTTCCAAACATCAATTCAAGAGGAAGAAGAAAAATTTACTTATTTGGGTTTGTCACGTTTTCTTACTTGCTTCATTATTTATTGTGAAATAAGACTATAATTTTGACGCCCTGTATTCCTTTTTGCTTTTCATGACTTTGTCAGTCAATAACATGTCAATCAAATGGAAAAAAATTAAATTAGTAGAAAGAGGGCTGAGACTTTTGCTAAAGGGGAATGAACTCTGGATCTTTGGTTAGTTGCGTGGACTGCTTATTAAATGACACCTCAGCAGGAAATACATTTAAACAAAATAAAAAAAAGATTTGGACTGCTGTGTTTACTAAGGTTTTATGACTTATCAGATGCCTTTCCTAAAGTAGACAGGAAAGATATGGGTGGAAGAAGTTTTGAAATGGTTTGGAAAGCAACTGCAAGTGACACTGTAAATATCCCTCTCCATTGTATTTTGTGAAGACAAGCTTATAGGAAGGAGATCATAATTTAGGAGAGTAGTATATTTTTTAAAATTTGCTTTTTTGAGGTGGGTTTTTTGTTGTTTTTTTTTTAGTCTTGTGGGTTTTTATTTAGCTAGACGTGATGGTAACAGAAGGTTCCTCCTTTCACTCCTTCAGAATAACTTAAAAAGTGTTAAATCATCCCTTGTACTTTCTATGGCAGCACAAACCCAGTGGAGACATGTCAAGATAGTTGATATGGCCATTTATTTAACAACCACTGTATTTTGTGATTTTGTGTTCTTTTCACAACAGATCTTGCTGCGCGAGGGTTGCAAGAAGATACTTGTTGCTGATTCTCTTTCTTTGTTGAAGAAAATGCATCGAACTCAGATGAGGGGTGTTCTAGTAGATGGTGAGTTAAGAGGAAATGTGGTGACGTTCAAGGTTTTGAAGTCTTTTACTTGGTTTATAGACCCAAGCCATATGACGATCTACTTTGGAAGCTACCCAAAAGCCTTAATATTGTACTGTGTTTGTAGCGTGTAGTAGAATGCCAACTGCTTTCCCCTTTGCAAAGGAAGCATTTGCATCTCAGAAGCTAAAAGATCCAGCATGCAGCTTTTCTTCTTGAACAGTCTCTTATTAGCCAGTCACATATTGTGTCCTACAGTTTGCCTGTAAAGGTCAAAAGTGCTGTTTAGTGCCAACACAGATAGTCAAATAATAATAGCATACCACAAAGGCAAAAGCTACAAGATAGTGTTCAGAAATAGTTAGGTTTTTTTGCAAAGTGCTCACTGCATGCGAGCAGTGCTGTAATTCACACCAGCTAAGTATTAATATCAAGAGGCAAAAGGTGGAGGAATGACAGAGGATCAGAGCTTCCACTACAAAATGCTGCAGAGAAATCACGTATCCATCCTGTGCTCCTTTTTTTTCAGTTTGCCTTGTGCCTCTGCAGCACTGACCCTAGACAGCCTCACTCCTGCAGTTCTGCCATTATCAGAATCTGAACATGTAAACATTTCTTATGCTGTTAATAGAAATGCTGCTTCAGTATTACTCTTCATTTTTTAATAGGCACTGTTAGGCATTTTCAGTAAATACTTTAAGACCAAGCTCCGTTTCTGTAGCAGCATTATGTTCATGCCTGCTTTATAAAAGAGTAAACATGGATTTTGTTAACAAAACTGTTACAAGTTTGGTTTGGTTTGTTTTTCCAGAGGAGAATATTTGTGAGTCATGCCTGTCTCCAATACTTCCTTCAGGTAGGATGCTTTTCTGGAAGAGAAAGAGGTTGTCTATTTTTATTTTTAGAGGAACTACTGTTTGCTTTTATTCATAGAAATGTGTGGTAGACTTCCTTGGTAATTGCTGTATAAATGTCAGTCTCCTGCACAAAGCTTACTTATGAATTCTGACATAGGAGTGGAGTCTAATTTGAACATTTTTTTGTTGCAGTAAACCCAAATTTTCTTTCTTATTCATCTTGGACTTTAGTAGGTTCCATTTTGAAATACGTGGAATGGAACACATCTTTTAATTCCATCAACATAGGTATTCCCAAAGATTATTAGAATTGTAAACCTAAGCTGTTGCCACCAGATCATGTCCAACACTGTTGTTTAGGCTGAAGCTGTAGATTATGAGATTTTATGGAATATACCTTTTGTCTGAGTGGTGGAAAACTTAGCTTTGGTCACTACTGTCATATTTAAAACCAACTGTCATCTTGAAACGTCTTCTGAAATTACTCTTGAAACTAGAATTTCTGGATGTTATTATGAAGGTGTACTTTCTGCAAGGCAACTATAGTTCAGAAATACCAATATAATCACAGAACATCTTAATAGGAAATAGTTTTACCAGGAGAGTATCTGTCATGGCATCTTCAAACAAGAATACGTACAACAAAGTGTATGTATGGACCTACTTTTTTTGTTTGCTGAGTGTGCATAGCCCAATAGTCACATACAGCTTTTTAACCTGGTTTCTACCATTTTTTTTGCATAAATAAATAAAGAAATAGATAGCTGTACTACAATCACATGTACCAACATACAGGCCACAACAGTCACATGGGATAGAAAACCTGGCAAAGCTGAATGTGTTAATGCTTTGAGGTATGTGTGTTGAAGGAAAGGGAGCCAAGGAATAGAATTTGGATGATGGTGATGAGTGAGATGATTATTCTTTGGATATGTGGATGTTGTATGTAGGCTTTTAATTGGGCAAATATTCATGTGGGAATCGAAAGACACATTATGCGCTTAGGCAGCTTCTTGCCAAATTTCAAGATTGTGGTGTGAAGTGTAGGTGCCAGAACTGCTTGATGTTCTGATTCTCTCCACACTAGTGCAAGAATTATTTTGCTGCTTTTCTTGAAAATATCTGAAGTATTTGGTGGTAGTTTACTCCTTTCCCTCCCCAAATTTAGCACATAATGACTTGAAGAAATTTCTGTTGAAAAGATATACAGCATTTAAGCCCCAGAATAGTTGTTTTGCAGCTCCACCATTGGGATACATTACCTGAACACATCACTCTGCATAGTTTCTATAAAAGAGCCAGGATAACTTGGAAATTAATTTGATAGAAAAGTATTACTTTATACTTCCATGTGCATAATGGAATAGGAGCTTATATTGCTGTAGCCACTGAATCATTTGTTTCAGTGCCCTGTTGTAAAGAATTTACTTTTCTCTTTCCCAGATGCATCCAAGTCGTTCAACGTGGTGGTGTTCCACTGCAGACATATGTTTCACAAAGAGTGCCTGCCAGTATCTAACACAGTAAGGAACTAGCTTAATCCCTCTGAGGTCTTTGCCAAATATAGAAGGACAAATTGTTTCCTTTAGTCAACTGTGGAGAAAGGCATGGAATTACATTATCATTACAGTAATTATTTGTGGTAATACCCCTTAGTAGTATGTGACTAGTGAAAGAGCGTTCATGGCACCTGCAACTAAAATATATCTAATTTAGAAAGAAGTTGCCACTCTTGGAGAAATATTTTATCACCTTCTGCAATTTGAATATGCAGTGCAGCTTTGAAACATACAGAGAAGTATGACCTATTTAATTTTATTATTAATTCTATTCTGTTTCAGGTTTCATTTTAAGTAGATTTAATAAAGACAAAAATAAAGATATTTTCTCAAACGGACCATACTAAATTATTATGGAAGGAAAAAAAAAAACCCACTCATTTTAGAGTGAATATTTAAATGTGATATTTAAATATCACATTTAAATATTTTTGTAATCATCTTTATGCTCAGAACATGTTTTTTTCTTCATCAGGGAAATCTCTGCACTCAGTGAAAACGAACCAAAAAATGTAGCTTCTAAATATACCCAGCTTTGAATTTGGGAATTGGGGGATGAAGGCATCATAATAGTAACAAAATCACAAATAAAATGGAATTTAAGCTTTTCTGATTCTGTATCTATCTCTGAAAATGAACATCTAGTGAAAAAATAACTTGGGTGAATCAGTTAATCTGCAAGTAACCAAGCAAAGTGCATGTTGCCATATGGTACAGCATGTATACTTAAATACAGCATGGAAATCTTAATGAGTTAGATCATTTGCACGAGAAAGCCCAATAACTAGTAAATATTTATTCAAGCAATGTTTACCACAAATTTTATTATTTGAGAAATACTCTGAGATTTATCTAGCATTCTCGGTTTGCTGGGACAAGGGTGGAACTGGTTAACTTGTCAGATGAGATTTTCTAAATGTGACATGGATATTACATTATGTATATTCTATAGTATATGCAAACAAAATGGTATCTGTATATATTTGAGCCAAATTCATCACTGCAACTCTATTTCTTGGCCTTAGGTAACCAATTCTGTTCCTGATATTTAGTTACTGGTGACATACTGGAAGGAAAGGAGTGCATACATAAAGCATTGCACAGAGCTAAACACAGGAGTGACAATAAACATTTATTTAATATCAAATGAACAATTTCAGGCTGTCTTGTCAGCTGTTGCAAATCTGTAGAGAGCTATCTAAAGTCAGAGCTGTGACCAAGACATGTAGTGTTCAGTGGAGACGACCAACTGACTTACTCTCCTCCTTATCTGTGAAGATAATCAATAATACTTTTGACTGTGTGTTTTTCTTTTTTGTTATGGAGGCAACTTGACCTCACTTTACCAGAGAGTGGTGGCAATACAACTGGAGTGAATGGTGAGGTGTACTGCACTCTGACTCCAGAATAGCCTGTTTTACCATGTTCCACTATATTGTCTCCCAGCACCTACCCATGGAAGCATCTATAGGGAACAGCCTGAGTGTGGATAGTAACGTCTTCCCACATTTTAACCTGGGTACATCTCTCAGAGAGATTCTTGTTTTCTTTTTAATTTCTAGGTATCTCCTGTCCAGTTCTGCAACATATGCAGTGCCAAACACCGAGGGCCAGGAAGTGCAATCCTGGACATCAAGAAGTAGCAGTCTCCTAGTTCTCCATGCTAGTCTGCAACACCAACTCTGTTAGGATGTTACAGAGCCACTGCAGTTTCTGTTAGTCATCATTTCTGTATACAATTGTGATTGGTATTTAAAACTTACTGAGCATTATTGGGGAAGAGAAAATATGAAAATCTGTCTCTAGTAAGTCTTTGTTATGCAATTCATATTTCACTGTTTCTTTGCTTGGCTTATTACTTAACTATGAAACAGAAAAGAGAAATAAAATGGGAATTAAAAAAACAACAACAGTTTGGAGATTTGTTCTTTGTGCCAGCTGGTGTGTGTACCATTTGGAACTATATCAGGTTTGTGGTTATATATTGTAAGGAAAGATGATCTACTGTGAATTCAGCTCACCAAACTACTTTAGTCCTGATATAGTCTATTAGTGAACTGTTTAACTTGAGACCCATGAAGAGTCTGATTGTTTCAGTACTCAAAGCTGACTTATGCTGAATCATACATTAAATTAACAAAGTCATCAACTGTTAATTCCACACGTCGGTAATTTACTTGGGTTTTATGGTTATTTATTCACAGTTTGATATAAACTGGTTATTTTATCAATTGATCTTCACATTGCAGTAGATAAAATTGGGATTTCCTCATGTTAAACTCATCTAGAAACTTTATTGTTAAATACTAGCAGTAGGTCTTCACACTTAATTTGTAATTGTGTTTCTAGTGTATGACTTTATTTAAGAATAGGAAACAAAGAAAGCATCTGACCTTTCAAAGGTAACATCTTCAGGAGTTTCAACTGGCCTTGGCCGTTCAAGAGCTAAGATAACTATTTAGATGCTATAAAAAGCCCATATTTATTTTCAATTCCAACAGTGTTCTGTTGAAATCCAGAGGTGATCTTTCAGAATGTCTTTACAGTAATGTAATCTCCTTATAATGTTCTTTGATGAAAGTTCATATAAGCATCTTTTCCCTAAGAAAAGTAATTTTTCATAACTCCCATGACATTTTTCTTCTTTTTAATAACTGGAGCTTGAAAGTAAAAATATGTTCTTTCATCAGCAAGTTGTAAGGTTCATGCAAGTAGTTAATATAAGTTTTGAAACAACAGTCCTGTGATACTGCAGTGTACCTGTAAAACTGGAAAAATTAAACACCTCTAAGTTCTCCTGGACCTTACTCCTGCGTAAATAATCTATATCTTAGGAAGCTGGATATCTGCTTCATGTAATTTCATTATATTTTTTTAATATCCTCTGGGCAGTTGTTTAAGTTAGTCTAGCAGTCCAGTGAGTGGATTTTTATTTATCCACTGTGTAGATACAATACTGGAGTAAAATTGTGTTTTAGAAATACTACAGTTTACTCTGCATGGTTACGGAAGGCAAAATTTTCATTAAAATGATAGATCTCAGAAACACAGCAGTAATGTTCTATTGTGATAATAAAGACAGGTGAAGAAACTAAAAAATGCTGTAGATTATTTATGAACATGCAGCAGAATAAATAACAAAAGATAGGAACTTTGCAGTGCAGAGTATAGTCAACATATGTCAATCTTTACCTCTAAGAAGTACTGTCTCCCTCTGTAGCAGTTGATTTTCAGTGGCTAATACACAATCTCAGGTAAGTTGTTCATTTATACCTTCTTTACTGCACTGAACAGGAAAGCTGTTTTGATTCCTCATAAATGAAATGCTCCAGGGAGCTCAAGGGCTGTTTCACCATGATATTTGAGCTGTTGCATGCCTGTAGACAAGCTTAGAAACTTCTTTAAAAACCTCTTCCTCGGTAGCTCTAAGCAGCTTTTCTGCATTATGCCCTAAGAATGCACTGTGCAATGCCATAAGCTGTCAGCTAGTGGGAGGAAAAAGTCAAATTACTCCTATACTGTTATGCCACAAAGTGTTCTGTAGCTCAGAGTTATATGATCATTTAAAGCAGGTATACTGTTTACTTCAGATTTACCTTAAATTCACTAAAGCATTTGAGTATTCAGTGACTCAGTTTATTAGTCAGCCATCACTGGCAATCATATTGCATTATACCCTGGCATGTTCTCTGCATTATGCAAGTAATTTTAAATAACTGTATGAAAATCTAATCAAAATCTTCTCTAAATTCAGAGCTTCTTTTATTTGGGCATCAGGGACTACCCGTTTCATGTTCCTGAAGTCTATATTTGCTCATTAAGATTCAGCAAGAAATGTACAGTCCTGACTTTGATTCACTTTTCTTCCTAGTAAACCTTCATATCATGGAAAATGTCTGAGGTTGGAGTCTAAAATATTCAGCTATCCAAGAGGCTTTGTTCTTGGGAACAGTTCTGCCTAAGAAGCCTAAAAGTTGCAGCCCTTAAAAAAAAGTGCAGAAATAGCACTTACTCAGTTTCACCAGAGCTGATTTAACATGTCAATCCATTTATCAAAGGGCTTGTCCTTCTAACTAAGGTAAAATTAAAGTAAATTTAACAAGTTTAAAGTAAATTAAATTTTTAATTTTAAAGTAAATTTAACTGGTTTTTCACTGATCTCACAAATTGTATGTGATTTCTTCAGTAGTGACAAATCTTACTGAAAGTATATGTGATAGATCAAGTAAGAATGTAAGAGGCAAGTATGTTAGTTATAATGAGGTTTTGAATTATTTCTTTAATCTATCTTTTTTTTATTTTGAGAACCAGAATGCTGTGTGATAGGCTTGGTGGCAATGTTGGGCTACACTGAAGATTTTGGTGTGCCCAGGTGAGTAGTGATGCTTGGTGAGCACAAGGCTATTTAGTTAAGCTTTTTAACTGATTTTAGCTCAGTTAAAAGTGACATCATCAGGATAAAGGCTGATGTCTTAAAAGGAGGAGGAGTTAATCTGTTCCCTGCAGACCTGTGAGGAACAGGAGGGACCTGTAATTTATGGGGAGAAGAAAGAGGTGCCTATTGCTCTTGTAATTAATTAATTAATTAATACAAGAAGAATGAAGGAATGATCTTGTGTTACAGAGCCACAGCAAAGATCAAATGAGTTGTTGGCATGTTTTTAATTCCATGTATTCCTATATCAGATAACTTTTAATGGTAGATACTGCCACAGACCTGACTGATGATTCATTTTTACTGTAAAGCAAAGAACAAGAAATATCCAGTTATATGTTTTGTAATGTATTTTTAGTAGGAAACCATACTGCAACATCTTTTTCCAAATTTTGGCTGATAGCTGGATAGAGGCCCTCATTATTCTGTACAAACTGCATGGACTGCCTTATCAAGTTTTCATCTTAGGAATTTTAATAGTTTTCTGCCTTACAATTTATGAGTTTTCAGCTAGAGTCTTTTAAACAGTCACCATTTTACTCTTTCCTCTTGTATGCACTACTGCAGTGCTTTTCTGCTTGGTGGGTATGGCTCCTGACTGCAATTCAGGGGAACTAGAATTGCAAATAACCTCTTAAATTAAAATCTGACACTGGATTTCCCATTTCTGAAATGTTGTAGTTTAGCATTAAGGTATTTTATGTGTTAGTCACCTTGGAAAATATGTTGTCATCTCTGCAGGTTGGTTGGACCTGCCTCTGCCTGTGTCGTTTGATAGCAGTTTGAGTGAATACTTGCGGAAAGTTCTTACCTGGTGCTGAACAAGGACCATTATCTGAGTGAGAACAATCCAAGAAGACTGTTTTCCTTCTCTTATTCTTTTGTACACTTCTGGTTTCATATCCATGCAGCATAACTTTTACCCGTGTTTACAAATGCTAGACACAACATCAGGGTCTCCTCCTCTCTAGAAGAGCTTCCCCTTGGAGCAGATCTTTGTCAAATATTAGCTCTAAATCAATTGCTGTACTCTTAAAACAATTTAAACAAGACTTCCGAGAAATGAAGTACCACATTTAGAGAATGACTCTTTAATTATATAGTTTTGGGACTGTCTTCTTACTCCATTGTGCCATGAAAGATTAATTTTTTCTTGGCATTAGAGAAATCCCTAGACGATGCTTTTTCTGTTCTTCAAGATAATGTGTGCTTTCTTTTACTATAATCAAATATTAAATTATGCAGAAAACAGGACATCTGAAGTGTCTGAGGCATCAAACACACAAGAGAATAGGATCTGTGATAAGTTCTAAGAGAAGTCAATGAGTCATAGTGGGAACAACCTAAATTTAGTCTTAAAAGGCTTCAATAAATGGGGATCATAACAAGCTTTTGCAATAGCACATCTTAGAGGATCTTATGTGTTCCGACTGTGACATTCCCCCAGGAGTCGGCAATCTGAATGTACAGGGCTGCCAGTTGCTGCTTCTGCTGGGTTGTGCTTAGGAGCAGTTATGTGGTGCTGCAGCAAGCAGAAGTCAGAAACCTGATGAGTGGAGAATGGTACCCCTCCAGGCTGAAGGAACTGCCAGAAGTGGAGATATAGCAGAGTAAGAGCTAGAAGGTAGCAAGAGCTGCAGAGAGCAGATGAATTGTTGGGGTTTTGCCTTGATTTCAGTGTGATCCCAGTAGGATTTACGTCCAGTTAGGTTGACAAGGTAATGGTGTCTTGGTATCTGATGGTTGTAAAATAGCATTACAGCAAGATGTCAGCTGGTGATGTGTTCCAAATAGCATTCACATAGGATGCAGATTTGTCTGTCTCTGGTGGCAGTGAGGGACGAGAGCCACAGTAAACAGATTAAGGGAAATGTTTTTAAAAATTAGCAACTGTCTCATACATTACCGTGTCTTGCACATAATAAAGCAGTAGCACTGGGAGGTGCAGGTGATGACAGTGCTTTTACTCTGTAGCATCCATTCAGTAGCAACTCTTTTTGCACATGCTGGCACAAGAATCACTGAAGCAATTTTCAATGTGTCCAACACCAGCTATTCAGAGTCGTCTTCTGGAATTTCTGCTAAGTAATAGAGATCTTTAGTTAAACAAAACCAAAGTTGGGAAGCATTTTCTCTGTGCTGTCTGTAAAGCTGAGCCAAGAATATATTCCTGGCATGAGTCAGTTCTATGCTATGCAGATTTTTGTTTTCTATGCAGTATCTTAAAAAACTCTCTGGTGATGCATTAAGGGGTCTATGTTCTGGTTAGATTATCCCATATTCATTCATTCTCTCTCCTTCCCTCCTCCCTGTAACCCCTACCCCACAAAGTGAACTTTCCAGAAAAACAGTAATTTTTAGTGGTGCCAAAATAATCACTAAGATTCTCTCAAAATGCTCTAGTTCAAAGACCATGCTTCCAGCATTAGTTGTTTTATCATTTTCCTAGGGAATGGGATGAGGCTAATGAGCTTGTGTTTCCCCCAATACTTCTTCTTGTCCTTCTTAAAGGTGATGATAACCCAGAGGATCAGTTAAAATGAGGATTACAAACTTGAAAACTGATATTTGCTTTCTTTCAGTCTTCAGGAACCTCTTCTGGTTGACATTGCCTTGCAAACATAACCAAGAACATTTTCTTCACATTGAAGGCTTTGTACATGGGTATTTTATAATGCTACAGTCCAGTCCAGAGATGAAGCCAGTATAAATAAATAAAGGGAATCTTTATGGTCATCCATAGGATTCGCTGCCAAAGAGGTTTATGACACTCATTTATCATTCAAGTGAAAAGCATTTTAATTAATAATGTGTGCTTCAAAACTATATTAAAACAAAATTATAGAAGCATTTAAAAAGATTATACATTGTGCTGCTCCTGTGAAATATGAGCATGTTGACCGTTGTAGTTGTTTCTAAGTGCTTCCTTCCGTATGTTGCATTGCTTATCTTTTCTGAGAAAAAATGAACAAACAACCCCCTTTTTTCTAGTCTCCTTTTTGTCCATTCCCCTTTTTGTCCGTTATGATGGTGGCTTTATTGTCTCAAGAGTATTGCTAGTAATTATTGCCAGCCTATGATCACACACAAAAAATAGCCTAAAAGGGATTAGGAGCATAAAACATATAGGTTTATTAAATAACACTTCTGAAATACTAACAGTAGCTAAAGCATGAAAAGTAGAAGACAGTCTCAGAAAATACTTCAGAAAATAGCACGATGAAGAGGAGTTTAAGATTATAAGGAAGTGTGTTCCACCTAAGGAGGTATGGAATTAAGTTTTTGGCACTGAAATAAGTTACAGATGTTTTAAACCAAAAACTGACATGGAATTTTGTTTTTCTTCACCCAGAAGACTCCAAGGGTGAAGCTAAAAAAAACCCTCTCTAAAGCAAAAAGATGGATTGTTATATATTTTGGATAGGGAACAGTTTAAAAAAAAATCTTGGAAAAGAAACCCCAAAACCTTGTAATTGGGTAACATAAAATTCAGTGCAAGATGTAACATGTGAGATAGAAGTGCTGTTTGGAAGGGATCTCTGAGGTCATCTAGTCCAGGCTTGAGGTTTTGCTGAGAAGAAGGTATCACTAAGACATTGTGATACTGACTTTCAAACCTTGTACAAAAGAGGCAGGCACTGTACATTTAAGGAAAGTTAGAATCAAAGGGGGTAAATAAATTAATATTATCAATGGATAACAGAGACTCTGTAATGACATTAAATACTATACCTGCATATAAAGCATAATAAAAGTAGGGCTATATTGTCAGCCACTTGACCAGTATGGTAGCATGGAGTGCAAAGGCTTGAGGACAGAAAGAGCAATAACACTGGAAAACTTCAGCCATGCTCATATAAGTCACGATGAGGCATCATGAGAAAACTACATGTTAAGTGCTACAAATGACTGTCCCCCAAAGTGCCTCATCAGAGTCATAAAAGGAAAAGCCATCTTTGATATTTGCCGCAGGTACTGCACAGGACCTGGATGCTACAACTGAAAAGCAATTATTACTATAAGTGATTACTGCTGTGATGAAATTCAATGTCCTTGTAAGATGTAGAAGCAAGAAAATAAAGGTGTGTCTAGAGAAGGAAAACTGTAAAGAATGTTATATTCTGGCAAATGAATGTCAAGCTGCAATAAAGTAGGCCAAGAGACTCGATTAGAAGCAATGTGCTTAAACTGTCAAAGTGAACAATAAAAACCTTATCAACAAGCTGTGTGTAAGACCACCTGGAAAAAATAGAAGCAATAAAGGGTTTCAACAAAGAGCAGAAAAAAAACCAAATTAGTTCTGTGAAGTATTGAATAATTATTTATTATGAAAGTGTTTAGGGAAAGCCTAGAGCAGAACATTTTTTTAATGTGGAAACTTCTGTAATTGAACTGTTTAGAGAAAATGTAGGAAAAAATCAATAAGTAGTATCAAACCACATGCATCAGTAGGTATTCACCTAAAACTCAGGTGGATCTCAGACCAGGATATTGCTACATGATTAACTGATGTGTAAACTATCTTTTAAAGTCTTAATACTAGAAGAATGGAAAGTAGTAAATATGCCACAGTAATTTTCTGAAAGGCTCCTTGACAAATCCATAGAACTACAAACCATTCATTCTCACTTCTTTAGTGGATAAATCAATGTAAGTGCAACTTTAAAAAGACACATGGCTATATCTGCTTTATATCTTATATTTGGAAAAAGTCAACTTGGATTATGGGATTGAAAGTTATACCTTCCGTTTATCTGAGCTTCTTGCAGAATTTGATGAACCTGTCAATAACAGATTCAGATGGCATAGTGGTTTTACTACTGGGAAAAAAAAAAAACAAAACAAAAACAAAAGCTCAAGTTAAAATCTATCCACAGGAATAAAAAAAACAAAACCAAACAAACAAACCAAAAAAAAAAAAACACCAAAACAAACCCCAAGAAACCAAAACCAAAGTTGAAAGAAGAATCAAACAGTTCCTAATGGATTTCAGTTGGGACACTTGATGTACAATCATCTTTCACAAGGAAGTAGTGATTGCTAGTTAAGTTCCACAGGGTTAAGTGTTATGGCTCAGGGTGTTCAGTATAACAAGTGATCATCCAGATAAGGGCTGGATAGCAAAAAGAAAAATAATTGCTAACAATATATGAGTATTCAGACTCAAAACTAAAATCTTGCTGAGAACGTATTTCTGTCAATGACATGGAGGCAGGAACTGAATGTATGGTAATTTTGCTGATGAAATTAAACTGGAAGGGGCTGTTAACTTTCTTGAGGGACAAAAGACCTTCCAGAGGGATCTGAATAGATTGAAGTGATTGGGTAATCACCAGTGGCATGGAACTGAACAAACCCAAATGCCAGATTCTGCAGCTAGGACCCCGTAACACCAGACACAAGTCTAGACTGGGGGAGGAGTGGCTGGAGAGAGCCCTGCAGAAAGAGCTCTGGGGGTGCTGGTTGACAGCAGATTTGATATGAATGAACAGTGCTCCCTGGCAGCCAAGAGGCAAACCACACCCTGGGGTGCCTTGAACACAGCATAACCAGCCGATTATCCTGTATTTAGCGCTGGTGCAGCCTCATCTTGAGTATTGAGTGTGGTTTTGGGTCCCACAACTTAAAAAAGGATGTTAAGGTACTTGAATATGCCTCAAGAAGGGCACTAAAGCTGGTGAAAGGGCTAACAACTGCGCACTCTGAGGAGCTGCTGAGGACTCTAGTGTCTTGTCTAGTTTGGAGAGAATGAGGCTGAACGGCAACCTTGCTGCTCTCTGCAGGTTCCTGAGGAGAGGAAGTGGAGAGAGACATGCTGATCTCTTTGCCCTGGTACCCAGTGCCAGGACACATGGGAACGGCTCATGGCTGCGTCCATCAGAGAAGGTTTGGATTTAACGTGAGATAACATTCCTATACTGAGGGTCGTCAAACCCTGCAGGCTTCCTGGAGAGGTGGACAGTGCCCCAAGCCTGCCAGTGTTCAAGAGGCATTTAGACAATGTCCTTAACACCATGCATTCTCTTTTGGTCAGCCTTGAAATGGTCAGGAAGGACTAGATGGTCATTGTAGGTGCCTTCCAGCTGAACTATTCTGTTGTTGTTCTTATCTGCTTTTTTCCCTACCAGTACAGACTGAGGAAATCTCAGACATCATCTCTTCCCAACCTTGCACCATCAGAAGGGATTCAATGGGTGACCATATCCCAGCCTAAGCATTGGCTCTGATACATTGTGGGAAGGAGGCAGGTATGTTCTGATGGGTGTGACAGATTATTGCACCTTCTGAACAAATGTGCAAAAACACATGAGTGGAGTACAGTTTTTGAAAGTCACCTGTGCTCATCCAGTTGAGCCAGGGTTCTGCAGGATGGCGAATCCCCACATCTCTTCCAATAGTGAGGCTCAAGAATTAAGCTCTCCACCTGAAGATGGACGTGCTCCTCAACTAAATAGCTGCAAATCATTTGGAGGTAAACTGCTCTGACCTAGGACAGAGTTTGTTGTGCAGAACTTCAGGCATCACACAGCAAAACTGTTCTGTTCTGTGGTATTCCCTGACTCAATATGATTAAATAATAAGACTATTGTTTGCCTGAACGGCCAGGAACTCTTAAGCTCCAGAAACACTCTAAAGGACATAGAACACAAAGATTACAAGTGGAAACATGATTTTATTATTATTTTTATATTTCTGCCTCTGTTTCAGAGATGATGCTCACAAGCATGAACACAATGCACATGTGTAGCCAGGAGCAGGCTGGTGTGTTCTTCACTTTAGATTGAATAAACATCCCTTGCAGTCTGGCAAAGGACGGTCACAGAGCTGCAGAGAGGAGTGGCAGGAACATAGGCCAAGCAGTCCCTGTTTCCTGAAGAGTGAGAAAGTGAAGAATAAGATCAGGACTGACTACACACAATAGAAGAGGAAGAAGTAGAAGAGCTATGTGGTACTACAGAGTGTTTTCCAAAGTATGATGTCTATTGAAAACAAGCACACATTTTGACTTCCAAAACATGCTCCACCACTGTGCTACTTGTCACTGATGCATAAAGAGTGCCCTTGTGCCTGTCCTACACTTGTATTGCACACAGGGAATGCTGGGAAGTGGCAGCTCCTGATGGTGCAGCAACCCTGAAGCCCTTCCAAGCACAGGCTGTTTTACACAAGCAAGAACCTCTGGGGAAACAGAGCTAAGGGAAGAGCAAGTGTGTTGTAAGTCTTGCTGTCTTATGTTAAAGTGTTTGCAAGGAGGAAAAGAGAAACAAAAGACGAGAATTGTGGGAAGGTGCAAACAAGTAATTGAAGAATGAATTCTAATTTGGACGATGCTTTGGGGAAAATAGAACATAACTTCCAAATTCCAGG
>WAAB01005060.1:510-28155 GCA_013389865.1 Piaya cayana
ATTATTATTATTATTACTACTTTATTAAAGCTGTTTTATTTTCCAACTGGCAAGGTTTTTTCCTTCTTTCATTTCTCTTCCTCCTTTTCCTGAGCAGGGCGGGGGAAAAGAATCAGGTCCACAACTGCTCACATTGTAGGTGCCAAATTTGACCAGGCCAGAGCTAAACCATGACTAGAAAAAAATTATTCATCAGATTGTAATTGCTTTATATAACCCTTTCTTTTCTTTTTAGAAGTAAGCTTCTGTAGATGCCTTTTCTTATAACAGAGTTGGTAAGAAAGAATTTTTTTAAATATCTTTTATTGTAGAAGAAAAACAGTTGTATTCCCATATAAGAGAACCTGTTACGTTTCTTCAAATGGCTTAGAGAATTCTTGGCCAGCTCCTGAGCCCAACTAATGTAACTTCCTCTCTATCACACATTTCACCTGAAAAAAAGGGAAGCGATTAGCTCAGACTAAACTGCTGAACTTCATTTCTTAGAATGGTACCTCACAATACATATAATTTGGAAAAAAAAAAATTAAAAATAGGGATTGGAAAGTCAAGCACGTTATTTCATGACTTATCGTACTAAGAATGTGCACATAGCAAAATGCCATGACAAATGTCAAGCTGTAACTTATCCATGGTTTTCAATCCTTCCTATGCAACTCCCAAAGTGGCCCTGAAACCTACTTTTTTTTCCCCATGACTAACCAATTTCAGGTGGACAAGTATGGAATCTGAATAGAACACACACATTAAAACTTAGCAAAATTTAGAACATGCAGCCCACAGAATTTCCAACAGGAAATTGTTGACCCTGATGTGTCACAGGATTTACCTGGAATCTACTCAACAGCCCTACAGCAACCATGGAGAACTTCACACAGCCACACAGAGTATATCGTTACAAAAATTCAGAAGATGGCAAAACCGCACAGTTTCAGAACTCATTTATAATCTAGGGTCTAACCCTGTATATAAATATCCTCATTAACACCGATACCTGCTCTGTTATACTGGTACAGACCAATTACTGGGTCTTCAAATCTTCTGCAAAGTTTCCAGATGATGGTTTTCTCATTACTACAGTACTTCATCATCTAAAGAGTTGTCTTGTTTTTAGCTTTTGATACCTCTCTGAAAATACTGTTATGTAGTAAATTCTATAATATTCATAAACAAACACACTTTCTCCATTGCAGTCTTTTAAAAGCTGAGATGAAATTTAAAGTTGTAATTCCTTTTTATCTTCCTGTCCACACTCACATCTATGTGCATTTCTCTTGATCTGATTTTGACTCATACAAATAACATTTACAACAATTTTGAAACTCATCTCCACCCCCATTTCCAAGATAGCTTCCAACTCCTGCATGAACAGATCTTAAAAAAATTGAGCAACTCATCTATGATCGCTTTGAAGAAGAAAAACAAAACCCAAAACTTCGCTCTCATTCTACAGACATTCATGTTTAAGCATAATGTAACACTGCACCATTATTTTTTTTGGTGTATATTATATTTCAGGAAGAATTAGTCATATTCAAATGGACCCGCAACATCAACGTTAAAGATAATGACTTCCCAGAGGAATTGCAGCACTTAGCATCCAGCACCAAAACCTGATAATCTGTAGAATGAAAACAAGCGCCAGGTTTTATCAGTCCAGGTATCCCATGTAATCACTACCCACTGCATTCATCCAAAAGATTAAGACGACTATTACAAAATAGCACAAATTTCTTAACAAAACTAGTATAGAAATAAGCAGAAGGAAGAATATGTCTTCCTTTTGTCCTCTAGCATAACCATTGGGAAAGCACGGAACCATTAAACAACTGTAGGAAAAGTAACTTTGAGTTGTATCTAACAGCCAATGCAAGTCTAACAACGCCTCAAGGAAACAGAAGGGAATTATTGCTGATACTGGTACACTCCAGTCTGAATAAGTAGCACATGAATTCTTATGTAAGAGTACTTGAAATGGAAAAGTAGGAATATCCATCAACCACTAGCAGAGAACTTCATTTCCATTATCTTCATCTGCATTAGGGGAGAACGTTAATATGTCTTCAAAACAATTAATTCAATACTAATTGGGACCGAGGAAGCTCATTCTATCTTTTATCCTAACACTGGTAGTTAAGAGGTGATTTTAATTGCCATAGTAATCAGATATAATGAAGAGCAAAACTGTTTCTGATTAAATAACATTTGCATCAGAATTGCTGTTATATGCTTTTCAGCTCCTAGAAAACTGTCTTCAGTTCTTTTTTTCTCTCTCAGATATGCACGTGGAAGCAATGCGGTTAGAATTTTGCAGATGTTAAATCAGATGGAAGTCATGAAAGACTACATATAAATGCATCATAGCCCATTCTGCTACATCCCTCAAAACTAAGAAACGCTGCTGAAAAACAGCTATGAAGAACCTTCTCTTTCTGAATTGGGTGACTCAGTCTTTAAAACACTGGCACCTCTGAGGTTATTTTATAAGTAGGTATTACCTAGGACAGCTCTTGATTCTGGCCGCGCTGCAGTTTTCTGCTCTCTCAATAAAAAAGATATTCATTGTAATATTTAATTAATACTAATTAATTCTAATCGGGACTCTCCAGTGGCCATGAAAAAAAGCTGTAGCTGTTTAACCAGGTAGCAGCAAAACAGTTGTAGTTATAGCACACTACAAAGATGGAAAATGTAGGAACCTTATTCTCTAACCTGAAAGGTTCTAGCAACGCGTTAAAATTATATTCTTGAAGATATAGCTAGAGAAATAACTGAAACAGAGCTAGGTTAAAATACCCTTTGGGTGAAAATCACCTTGTCAAAATGACAGCTTGGGAGGACATCTGCTTCCCTTCTCTAAGTCTTCTGTGTCACATTCAGTTAGACAAATTTGCAAACTATTTATATAAGCAGCAATAAGCATAAAAAAAGTAGATATATAAAGAAAAAATAGTTACTCAGGAAAGTTAATTGAATACCAATGCTGTAGAATCCAGTGGGGATGGACATACTCCCTCACCTCCTACCACAGCAATAGAGTTGTAAGATGAAATGGATATTTCGATATATTTAAATATTGGAAAAATATCTTAGAAGTCGTAAGCTAACTTTGTGTCACTGGCTTAGAAACACTGGTTATTTAAGGGGAAGTTTCACAGCATATGGCTGTGTACAATCATTCACATGCTTTCAGTTTCATTAAAAAAGAAATTTAACGCAATATTAAACTGAAATTGTATCCGTTGATAGGAAATATCTTTCATGACATAAAGCAGAATGCCATCTGTATGCTGAGGCCTCTACGTTACTACTAACCATGGCATACTCCTCACTCGCTTAAAAATTAACAGATGTAGACAGGTATGCTCCCATTGGCTGACCTACAGCAATTTAAGAAGGTGCAACTTTGATCCATTAGCTACAGCCCTTAAACACAGATCTATTCACTGACAATTTTATCTAAGTGGGCTTTCCCACTTTTCAAAAGCTAATAACACATCAGCTTACTTTGTCTTAAGCAGTCATTAAAACTAATCTCTCCGTATGACTTAAAGCACACTGGTAAAGAGGAGAGTGATGATGGGATTGGATTTTTCGGTTCTTCTAACTCCCCTCACAGAAAATTGACTGTCCATGTTATAAAGGACTTGCTTTATCAGGTGACAGATATTACAGAAAGATCAGTCAAATGCTGAAAGAATGGATTAATAAAATCTCATTATAGATCTTCATAAACTTAACTTCACAGAATACAGAAAATGTATTTGCTCATCACCTGCATTCAGATTTTATATTTTGTTTATAGTTAAACTGGAATTATTATTAAATTGTATGAAATTTAAGTCTGTCATCTACACAAAGCAACAGATTTGTTCGCTAAAACTTACGCTACGCTACATTCCATGCAGTGTCCCTGTCACTTCTAGTAAGGCCAAAAAGAACAGGATTTGTGGCAACATTACAGAAACCCTCCAAACCAGCCCTAGGGAAGTCATTTTTAAAACAACAGAATCCAATACAAAACCCCAGAAAAATCTCTGTGGCTTTGCAGCAAAGTGATGTACACAAACATACAAGAATTTTGAAACAATTCCCACATAAATAAAGTAGTTTTGACTGGAGAATGTTCCTTGAGGTCTGGCTGTCCACACACAAGTCAGATGTTCACTAGTGATAGGAAATTTAGTCAAATGCCAGAAAAAATGGCTTTCTAAATGCATGCAAATATATATATTTACCTATCAAATGGCATCCTGAGTGACAATATTTTTGCACAACCTTTCTGACCAGCACCTTCCCATGCTCACCTCCACAGTCATCATCTTAACCGTTGGAGTGGGTCTGTTTGCCTGGCTTAGTATTTCCCCAGTATTTCTCATCGATAAAAATTCTGACTTAACAGATGCCATGTACATGCCCTTGAAAGGCAGTGTTATTTCCAAACTTAGCCCCCGTTTGATCAGTTTCCATCATACTACTAAGTTAGTTTGTCATAATTATATAGTTTACTGCAACATCACCCTGACACAAAGTTAATATATCACCACCTCTTCTATAATGTTCATCGTAATCAAAAAAACCAAACAGCATTTCTCCATGAGTACATACATACCCGTTAGTCTGTTCAGTGGATAAAAGGACAAGTGTTTTATAGCTGGGTCAGATCAGCGGATTAAAAAACTCATGTAAAATGAACAAAAACCCGCAAGCCTCAAGTAATCCCTGCCTCTAGTTTACTTCTGGACTCAAAGAGGTAAAGAGTGAAGCCTGTATTTTACAACCATCTGGAGATGTGCACAACTCCAATATCAGAGTCACCCGAGACTTCTCCTGCTTTCTTACTCTTCTCTCTCTTAGGGTGGTTTCATGCAAAATAAAATATTCTTACAGCTGATAAGCTCAATACAACACTTTTTACCATGCTGAAATGTCACTCTGTATTTAGTCTCCAAGCTCATCCAGATTTTCCAGCTCCTAATAGGACTGCTGGGAGAACATCCATTACAAAATGGAGCCTTCAAGCCTCACAAAAATGACATTAATTACTACACTACCTTGATTACAGAGATGTTTACAGAATGAAAGTAACAACAAAGCAAGTAAGATACTACTTCTTGGAAGTAAATCCATATGAAAAAAATCAATTAACTGCTACAAATGAAAACAAGCCAATAATTCACAACAAAATGCTTTGAAAGGAACATTACAAATATTGAAGTGGCAGATATGAAATTACATGATCAGGTGGGCTAAAAGAAAACAGAATTTTCACTCAAAATAAACCTCGTTGTCAGCTTTCAAAGTAGACAGCAAGTAGTTTTCATATTGATCGGGAAGAGCCTTTAGGTTGTTAGTCCTTACATGCTTTTTCTTTTAATAAATCCCTACAAAAAATGATGCCTTACCTTTGTTCATATCAATCAACTGCTGCTTCTTCTTCTGGCGTTCCAGCTTCTCTCGTTCAGCCTTCTCTTTTGCCAATTTGGCTCTCTTTGTTTTCTCCTCCATTTCTCTTCTTTTGTTGTTTTCTTTTAATGCCTCCTGCAGCAGATAAAATGAGCATGGGTATCAAAACAAGCACACAAACAAACCCTTTTTTGCATACATACTATATTTACATCCAAATGCAGGGGTCGGGAGGGAAAGAGGAGTTGGCACTAAATACTTCAAGCCTATACACAAATCTTAGAGGGAACATCACTTAAGGCAGGGGAAACCCTGGAGCACCTCTTCCCATCCTCTCTGGGCCTGGTGCTCTCAGGGCCTTCTCTCACTTCTCACTTCTCCCTGCCGTGTAGCATTTTGCCCTCTATTAAATAGGTTTTTGCACAGGCATCACCAGCTTCTCTGCTGGGCTGGGCTGCACCCTGTGCTAAGGCTGTTGCAGAGCAGACTGCAACTGGCCACGTGCCTCTCCTGGCAGAGGCTCCTGCAGCCCTTGCTGCCAGCACCCACACATGGAAACACCTCTTCTTTCCACAAATCCTTCGTAACTCCTATTACGTTGCCTGCCCTCTCACAAAAAGAGAAATATCTGAATTCCCTTAAGCTGTTCCCCAAGATCCTAAATTTCACCTTAGTTGCGCCTTTCCTAAGACTCATTAATCATGAAAAAACTCACTGATATCCATCATGATGGAACTGCACCTAATGTCATAGACAGACATGATAAAAATTAGGAATAATTTTCTTATTATTGTTCACAACAGCTACAAATATATTGCTCCCTTTCTTCTCTAACTCACAGTATACAATAACCTTTGCCTACAAGAACTGCAGTTCTGGGCTTCAGGTGATTCTGGGAGTCCCAACACATGATGTCCAAAGAATATGCAGCATCTAAAAATGTCCAGAATAAACACAGCACATGCTCATTAATGACATTTCAGCTTTAAAAGCAGAACAGCCAATACTTACTAAACTCAGGGCGTTAAGATAAATCATCTCCATGTAAATGTTCACCTCATTTCCTATGCTATTCAATCATTCCTTAAAAACTAGGAAAATCATACGTGTTCACAAATACAAACAACGAAAACAATTTTTTGCAGATGCCTCTCTGAATATCCACAACAGTTATTATTTCCACAAGAAAGAGTCCCCTAGGAGATTTGGGGCAGACACATATTACACATTCCAATATATTCCTCAGAAATGACATTTCAGAAGTTTATAGATGAAGATGACTATTCACCTTGCTGCATAAATATTAGGGAGGAACGATGGATGAGAACTGTCTCTTCCAAAAGGAACTTATATCTAAAGGCAACTTCGAGTGTTAAGATTTATTTAAATAATATCAGTATTTGGTAATCCGAGACACCCAAATGCCTCCAATTAATTCATTCAAGCAAGGGAAAGCATATTTGAGTGTGAATATACCACTTTGACAGTATATTGAGGTAAACTACTATATGTAGCCCCTTCTGTAACAGCCGATACTCTCTTGCAGAGATGCTGGATATCACAGTTACCAGTGATGTTACTTGTAGACGCACTTGAAAATTGGTTCAAGAAGTGCATTTGCTGTACGATCACATAAACCGATTGCAAGGAGAAACACCTTTTCTTTCAGAAAATAGAAGAGAATTAAAAGAGAAAAATCAATATTTTATCCTTTTTGTTTTGGACAGTTCTGTCTCTGTGCATTCAATCACACCTGACAGAGATTTCATTTTCCTCTAACTTCACAGGCTGTAATGAAAGTGAATGCCCAAAATCTTATGAGAGAAAACAAATAAGAAATGTCATACCTGAACTAGCAGCCCACTAGCCACTGACATACTATGATTAGATCATAGATTCTGCCATATTTTGGAACAGGAAGACGACAGTAGAATGAACTAAACAAGTTCTAAAGTTATTCTACCAAAATATTGGTAACTGTGCAAGAGTACCTATCTTCATCTACCTACACCCATCCCTTCGTATACGTGTGGACGTATACACAAACAAAAATAAAGAAACCCCACTCCTCTGATTCACGTAAGACAGAAAGTGCAAAGATGGCTCTGCCCTTTATTTATTCAAATGCACATTTACTAGTATTTTACGTTCTTCCATTATATAAATGCTTTAGAGTATCTTCACATATAGCCTTCCCTGGACCATAAAGGAAAAGTAAGGGACAGCACATAAAAACCCACTAAGTGCCAAGCTGAAATATCACAGCTTTCTGCAAATAACCTGTTCCTACAAAAGGTACAGATTGCAGCACTTAACACCCAGCACTTTCTGCAGCGGCCAAACTGGGCACTCTGCAAGGCAGGAGAAAGAAACCCTCATCAGGGCATTATGTCAACACGCCTCTCAAGCCTTTGCTTGCTAGACTGGCCATTTCAGAACTAACAACCCAATGCAGCACTGCACACATACAGCTTCGTCAGCACGTCCATAACAACATAAGAGGGTTACTCTACAGAAAAAGAACATTTCACCAGTGCTTAGCTTAGCTGCAGCACTCCAGTAACTGCATGGTAAAAGCCCTAGTATCTCCGATCACTGGGAAACATTAAAGGTCAGGTTGGATGGTGCTCTGAGAAGCCTGATGAAATTGAAGATGCTCCTGCTTACTGCAGGGGAGTTGCACTTCATGGCCTTTAGAGGTCCCTTTCTATTCATAGAAACCATTCAATGATTCTACAGTCTCCAATTCTCTTAAACCTTTTATCCTCCTGAACAATTTTATGCCACAGCCCTTGAAATCTAACATCTCTTTTCACGTACATACTGATTCAAAATGAATTTTGTTGAACAAGGATGATCTATTTGAATCTTGACCATTGCTTAGTGGATGGAAACCCTTTCCTTCATGATGTATGTAAGAACCAAACCACCTGGTATGTACTTATTACTCTATCAGGCAGTCTGACTCAACCATTTCATATTTTCTATGTCACTTAAAAATGTACTTCTAGTCAGAATTGGATGAAAGCCTAAAATAATCGGAAAGAATATACTTCCAGATGTTTTCAAGTTATGTGTTAAAAGCAAAATAAATATATATTTATCTGTATTTATAAACATACTATTTGAATTAATACTGCTAACAAATTTGATCATAGTTTTTCAAAGCTCATTGAAGATGACTGTGAATAACGATAACGAGAATTTTGACTCAGATTTGCTCTGCCTGAATTACACCACCAGTCTTTTCAGTTTCCTTTCCTGTAGTTTTCCAGGCTCCTGAGTTTCAAGGTACTTCTTTCCATACAGAACAGTGCTATTTCAGATTATCAGCTTATTTTTAAGTACCAAATGTCAGTGACACCCTTTCTATGCAGGCTGGCCGGCTAATCTAATTACTAAAAGGCCGAGATCAGTTTGAATACTAAAAACCAGTATCTCTGTAATTAGCATTGCTTTTAATAGAGGGGGGATAAAAGCCCAGCAGTTTCCTAACTGCAATGCAGCTCAACAGTGACAAAGACTCTACTGCTATTCATAGGTATACACTACACAGCTATATTTATTCTCCAATTAAAGGATAAAAACCAAACTAATATAACAGTTACAAATAAAACAAATGTCACAAAGCAAGACGCAATTCACAGTTAAGAATAAAAACCTTCCCAACAGTTTTGGAAAAATGTTTTGAAATGCATTTATCTAGACACTGTCCTTTCAAAACATGTAAGTGCATGCAAGAACTGATATAATTTTCAAGTGAATCTCAATAGGCTAAGATATTTTAATGTATACAACCCCTTTTTTGATGTGTTATTCATGACCCTCTGTATTTTTGGTTTGCGCATAACAGCGTGCAGTTCTACTAATTCAACTGCAAATTAAAAGTTACAGAAACTTTGAGTGTGAGTTTGTTAAGGTTTTTTTACAGTAAAAACAAAAGCAAATTATTGGCCCTTCTAGCAGAGAAACAGGTTCAGAAAAGAATATTATCACTCATTAAGGGAGGTGGTTGAAGGGGCACATAGCTTGATGTTCCCCTTGTGTTTATTAGGATTCACTGAAGTAAGGCTCTTGTATACAGCGCTGCCAGTTTATAGCTTGGCTTCCTTAAGAAGCAAATAAAAAATTCATGTATCACTTGCATTCTATACATATCTTAATTTTTGACAGACAAACAGATATTCACTCACCAACATGTTTGTAAAAAGACTCTCAAAGGCAAATTATTAAAAACAGGAAGAAGGAAAACAAACTGTAATGCACAAATCTCCTTGGATATTAAAGATGCAGTTGGTTACGAGGTAGTCATGGACCAATAATGAAGGCTGCCTATGATCCCATAGGCCTTCTCTAAATTTGCCTGACAACTGCAAAATATGTGAACTTAAGTTCCAGGGAAAAAAAAAATTCTTTTCATTCATCAATCATTAGAACAATGAATGCAGATTAACTGGATATTAATCTACAGAAGTAAAGAGAGTAAAAATACGGCAGATTGAGCAGTTAGTTAACATGTAAAAGACCTTTCATGAGGATTCCTTGGAGGATAACATTCAAACACATTGTTATCCTTAGGAAAATAACAGAAAAAAAGATGCAATGAGGTGGCATTTAACAAGTGCAGACAAAGTGAATTCCTGATGGGTGGCCATAAAGCACAGTAAGTACAAAAAAGACTGGGGTACTGCCCATGGGGCATGAATCGGGGCCATCACATCTGAAATGCAGCATCTTTGGTGTGCCACTACAGCCCAAGGTTTTTGGCTAGCGTAACTGCTGTTGTATATTCAGGTAGGGAGAAGGGTTTTGCTGATAGCTTATCAGCTGTGTCGCAAAAACACTTAAAACTTCTCTAAAAGGGTGAGGCAGAACAGGTTCTCAGTGGTTACTGTACAGTTTAAGTCTATCAATGAAAAACTACATTGTATGTCTGAATTACTTCACAGTATAAGTCTGAATAATCACTGAACCCTGGACAAATTTGGGACTGTTTAAATAGCTTTTTTTAAAACAATACTCGGATACCACAACAAATAAACATGCGTAATTGAGATCCCTAAATGGGACAGAGTTGAAACACATACTGACACACTATCAAAACTCAGAATCATAGAATAGTTTGGGTTGGAAGGGACCTTAAAGATCATCTAGTTCCCACCCCCAACTCTATTATTTTCATTACAAACAAAATTATTAAAAAAACCTAACAGGAATATATGAAATATGTTAGTTGTTTTGGGTACAATGTGAGCAGAAAAACTAGGCCCCACAGCAGATGAATTGTTGGTTTGTTCCAAAAGAGATCTTTCTGGATCAAAGAAAAGAAAAATCATCATCATTAAAGCATAACCCTTTAAATTTTTTAACAAAAATTCACTCTACCTAAGCTACATCTCTAAAATCTATTCCTACCAAAGCCTAAATCCAGTATACAAAGCTTTTTTTCCCCAAATATCGGGATCCTGACTATGAAGCACTGAAAGGTTTCAAAGTTTCTGGCCAGAAATTCTCAATAAATTTTAATAAAAGCTATGAGAATTAAACACAGATCAGTGTATATTGATACAAAGTATTAATATAAAGTAAAACTTCCTGGGTTTGAAATATTTTGCAAGCATCTTTCAAGACAGGGCTGATGGACTGTCAGAATAAAATGCTCTAGAGTTTGTGTGGCGTTACACTCCAAAGAAACAATAAATATGTTTACAGCCCCATATGAAGGGATATGCTTATTGATCTGTAATTTTTTTCTTCAAGTGTCTTACACCTTCCACTTCATGTTTCACGTTATATTTTGACAGGATAATCCAATTCTATGTGCTTGCTTTGGATTTTCCTAAACATGATAAACAAGCAAATATAAACATAAGGAAGTGAACGAGCTATAATTTACTACAACATCAGCAAGCTAATTGAAGATGCAATAATGCAGTGATCAATCTGAAATCACAATTAAGACAAACATGGATTCAAATTATCAAATTATCTTAATGTGAACAAACAGAATGATGAGTCTAAGAATATATGAAACACCCATGTAGAGACCTTAGGAAGAGAAGTCAGATTGCTCCTAACTCATGATAGCTTTTCAGAAATATATTAGGTGCAGATATAAGCTTCTACAGCCTGTAAGCATCTTGTGTGGAAGGGTCTCTTTTAGATTTAGAACCTTGCAAAAAGCAATAGAATGTAATAATACCTACTGGTTTGCAGGAAGTTTTAAACATCATGGTTATGTTAACAGCTCAACTATTGAGATAGTCAAAATCCCAAACTACATCTGGTTTCTAAAGCGGAATGAGGATTCTAAATCTTCATTTAAAAACTATAGATTTCCTACATAACGACTGGGAATGATGACATTACTTAGGCAGACTCGCTGCCACTAGCATTGAATGGATAAGTCTGTTTAGAACTATCAAACTGGAAATTCTAAAGAAAACTTTTTAATCCTGTTCCTTTTCAATTATGAAACTTAACTCTGTAGTTTCCTCTAGGGTAAGAGCAATCATGCTTCCACAGAAACAAATCAGACTTGTAGGTAACAAATCACAACTCCATCTATGCTGCCTCGTATTTCTCACTTGCCTACTTTTAAGCAACACCACCTCACAAATGCAGTGTACTCTATTTCAGTTTAATTTTTTTTTAATATTGTCTATTTTTACATCTTTTGATTATCTTCCAGGTGAAATGTCATCCTTATCTTTTATATCATGGCATAGCTACTTATCTAGTGGTACTAAGAGCTTGTTAATGAAGTTGATAAGTTATTCTTCCTATGTGAATTCTTACGTAAAAAAATTTCCTACACATTATTCCTGATTTGTTCAGTATCATGATTTAAAACAAACAGTTCTCCTCAGCACTAGCTGGATGTAGGTACTCAGATGAGACTTTGGAGATGCTACAAAAGGGTCTTTGTGTGGGTTTTTGGAGCAGGGGGAAGAAGGCTTTGCTATATACTGCCTGTTAATAAGGACAATGTTTCACTTTTGATATTACCCCTTGGGAAATTTCATTGGAGAAAATACTTCTTGCTCGTTATTCTTTATTTTTTTTCCATAGCTTCCTGCTTGCTAGAAACTGTTGTCTTTCAGACTACATTAAAGAACTCTTACTTTATAGGCGTAAGGGAGAAGCTGTATTCCCAAACAAATAACCAGGGAGAACAATGAATAAATACAGCCTTTCTTTTAAACCACTCCTGAATTACAAACTCAGTTTATGAGTTTGAGAGTTGGGAATTTAGCTTGACTATACATAGCTTTTCACAGTAAATCATACATTTATTATGGATTAATTTATGTATTGTATATTCATTGGTTTATATTATGGTAGCCAATGACCAGCTGTACCCAAGGGACATCTCAAAAAAAAGCCACAGAAAAACCATTCCTGAGTCATGAAGTCTTAAATTTGCCTGGAAGCAAGTTACAAGTAAAATATTGGGGAAAAAAACCAAACAAAAGGTCTTACAGGTACATTTATACTGCATCCACAGTGGTGAAAGTTTTTTTCACATGAAGGCAACACATTAGATGTTTTGTCTCCTGTCTGGTACACGGCATGAATCTTATAAAATCTTGAAAGATCAGGGTAGGGGTCATCTGATAAAAAGTCAAAGCTTACTGATCATTTAACGTCTTATCATTCTGGGGGGCTTTTCACATTCTGGATCTTGTATTAAAGCGTTATTATAAAAGACCCAAGCCACAGAGAAATCGTCAATCAATAGTCTGTATTGATACAAAAGGGCCGTTTATTTCATAGGTCTTTTACTAGAACACATTTCATACTGTCACTTGATGAGTTACTCACGTCTATTTAAATATTTACTTACATGAGAATACAACCCTTTCTTCCCAAAAGAGAGAAAGATGGCACCTTGTTTCAGGTAACTAATTATTATTTGTAAGAGCCTGAAACTATATCAAATTAAATGTATCAGGTTGCAATCAAGGACAATGAAAACTTGTGTTTACTTCCGATGGAAGAGAGGATTAAAAGACTAAAAAAACATTTCTTCTTAAAAATAGCCCCAAATGAAAGGTATTATTATTCAGTGGCTCTAATATTTTAACCGCAAAGAGAGGAAAAGTACCCCACCAAAAACTTCCTTCAACTTATTGCTACTTTTGATTCAATTTCTCTGTAATCATCAGCACCAAGAGAGGAATAAATACACTTTTTTTTTTTCCCTGGGCTTGATTTTGAATCGTGTTCCATTTGCTAAGGAAAGTCATGCTGAAGTGCTTTACTTATTTCTTGTGATATACCTTGACTACACTGACGTTATCAAGACATACCTAGCCATAAAATCAAAGAAATAAACACAGACGGAAGTGACAAGTACCAGAAAAAATCTAGTTAAAAACTCACTTCAAAGGTTTAAATAGTCTACCTAATCCTAGGACAAAACAGAGAAATAAACTGTAAAAAAAAAACCCCAACTGAGTAGGAAGAAGCAGTAAAGCCACTAGGGATAAGATTTCTAACTGTAAATGGTAGAGCGGAAAAGTGATGCAAACTATTTCATTGTCTCAATAAACCCCTGGCTCTAATTACGTTTCTGCAAAATGCTTAGAGAAGCCTGGGGATAAAATGAGAGCAGATATGGAATAATAAGTAAATAAACAAATTGTTTCTTCTTTCTGCGTCTCTAGGTTGCTTCATCACATTGCAGCTCAGTGAGCCGAAATGGCTCACAAGGAATATTTGGTTAGATGATCCGTCAGAGGTGCTGTAAACTTATTTGGCTATTTGCAATCATACGATAGGACATTTTTAATGGTGTCACTTAGACTGTAAATTCCTAACTCCACACTGCACGTTTCTCCTCCTAACACCACAGAACAGCACAAAATAATACTTACTCTCCTGCGCACATAAGGTAGAAGGATGTTGATAAAAAACAAGAGCAAAAGATTAATTTGGTACTTGACTGGAAACTTCTATCTCTGGACAGTTCTAAAGACATAAAATAACAACAAAACGTCCACAAATAAGTCAATTTCTGGGGTAATTGTCCATTGCTGGTAAACTAGATAAAGTTCCAAGGGCGATCAATATGTCTCTCAAAGAAACTGAGAAAGGTCAGCTACGGCATCAGCTCACACCGCCTACCCATAATTTCCTTTCTCCTGTTGTTTTGGGATAACAGAATAACAACTTATTTATATAGCAAATTTTGCTAGAAAATAACTTGAAGAACAACTCCTGAGCCCCTCAAAGGAATAGCACTGTATTGCTGCTACATTTTTATCGGAAAAAATGAAGGATGAAAATACAACACTGACTGTTCCAGAAATTGTTTCCCTCATCTACTCTACATCTTGTCATTCGGGGTGCATCTATTAAATATTAATTCTGTCCAACTTGCAAAAGACGAGCAGCTGATTCCTTAATATTAGAAGTTTGATATGAGCAGAAGGCAAAAATCTATCAAACTCCAAATGTATTTTTATATATATGTGTACATATATGCAGACACAGAAAATTTTCTGTGACCTGGAGATGTGCAATTAATATATTTCTGATTTTATTCTTTTAGATTAGTCTTTTAAAACAGTCATATACATTCTAACTTTTTCATATACAATAGCTGAACTGTGTGCTTCTGTAAGACAGGATGGTCTCTTTAGTTGCAAGTAAATGAAATTAAAATTGTCGTTACAATAAATCTCAGTATTCTTGCTTTTACAAAGCAGAATCCTTGCAGAATCACAGGTTATGCATAGAGAAATAGAAGTAATAGCTGTTGTACAAAGGTAGTAGAAGAATCTAGGGAATGTGTATTTGGAGATGCTCTATGTCCTCAGTCTCTTCTTTTTGTTCCTGTATTCTTCTGAGTAATTACCACTTATTTTACAATACATTCCACAGATTCAGTGAGTTTCAGCACCTTTTGGTTTTGTTAAACTTTTAACAAGCATCAAAAACGTTACAGAAAAAAACACCAACTTAATTCCTTTCAGAAATGTTTTCCTTACTTAAAAAAAAAAGNACCTGGAGATGCGCAATTAAGAATATATTTCTGATTTCATTCTTTTAGATTAGTCTTTTAAAACAGTCATATACATTCTAACTTTTTCATATACAGTAGTTGAATTGTGTGCTTCTGTAAGGCAGGATGGTCTCTTTAGTTGCAAGTAAATTAAATTAAAATTGTTGTTACAATAAATCTCAGTATTCTTGCTTTTACAAAGCAGAATCCTTGCAGAATCACAGGTTATGCATAGAGAAATAGAAGTAATAGCTGTTGTACAAAGGTAGTAGTAGAAACTAGAGAATATGTATTTGGAGATGCTGCATATCCTCAGTCTCTTCTGTTTGTTCCTGCATTCTTCTGAGTAGTTATCACTTCTTTTACAGTACATTCCACAGATTCTGTGAGTTTCAGCACCTTTTGGTTTTGTTAAACTTTTAACAAGCATCAAAAATGTTACAGAAAAAAACCCCAACTTAATTCCTTTCAGAAATGTTTTCCTTACTTAAAAAAAAAAAGAAAAAAAAAAAGACTTTTCAGTGAACTTTTAATGTTTGCCCTAGGATTCCCCAAGTGTGTGGAAGGAATTAAATCCCTAAACAAGAACATTTACGACACTACACTGTGCCAGGCTCTGCTCTAGTGGATAAAATAAGTCAAAAAAATTATCAAAAACACTAATTACAATTACTTCTGCTACTACTCGTATACCTCTGAGCAACTGAATTGACTGAGGCACAAATGCTGCTGAGGAAAAAGAAAGTGTCTCCTTCAACTACATAAGTCTCAGATTTTCACTTTTTTTTACAGTGAAGCATAACTATTTAAATTAGTATGTATCTTACATATGGTCCAAGTTAATTTCCTTATTTAGTAACTTCTTTTAAGAAGAGGCTTAGAAGATAAAAGGACAGATGAAAATTTTAAAGACCATAACATCACATGGATATAATTAACTACATAAACCAACATGCAGCATTATAACAGTATCCAAGCAAATTACCTCATCCACTATCTAAAATTATAAGGGCAAAGCAAGAAATTAGCCCTGCTTCCCTGGAAACTCAGAAGGACTATTTGTGGTGCATCTTTGCTATTTGGGACTTAAGTGTAATATTCCAAACTTGATAGTTCTGTCTTGATAAACTAGATTAATTTACAGAGACTTAGTCTTCAGTATAATTTTCTGCCCTATGAAAGCATTTAATTGCAATTTGTTATTAGGTTAAACATACAAATATCCTAGAAAGGACTGACCATACGTGGGTTTGTAGAAACTCCAGAGGAGGAAAGGCCCTGAAACACCTGGTGGATCGTGAACTTTGCTAGAAGTAGTACAAGTTTCCATCTATAGTGATTTCCTCTTAACACCGAAAGCACTTTAAGTTAATTAGAAAGTAAGACAATTATGTCCTGCAATGCACTAATGCCCCTTCCATGCTATTACTCAGTTACTACAAAGCTATACATGAAGCTCTTATAAATATTCTCCTTGGAAATCCAATTATGACTACTGAAGAACTCCAGTGCACCAGCTAGATATTTAGTAAGTCAAAATGAAAGAAAGTAAAAGTAGGCAACTAAAAATATGGTCATTCTAATACACTTCCCAGAAAATATTTGCCTGATAGGTCCTATCACCATCACAGCGTCAAAATACGTACTTGAGGATAGATTTTCATCATACTATTTGGATATTGATAGCCTGAATCCATTTCAAGTAACTACAACAGAGGAGACTTTCAAATTAATTGAAAATGTAAGCCTTGTATTTATGAAAAAGTAAACCCACTGAAATATGTCGTGACAACTATTCCTATTCTTGACAAGTCTTAACGCACATGTTGGCATACTTACTAATTATAAAATAATTGCCAATTTGCTTATGGGGAAAAAAAAACATAGCAAATTTAAAATGAATAGTTAAATATAATGTAGTAGAAGTTTTCCGATAAAGTAAATTTGGTGTGAAAATAATGTTTTAAAGTAGTTATTTCCTCCATCACACTGAGCCTGAAAGACCTTATGACTAGATGCTAACTAAAAGCAGCTATTGGCAATAGAGAGATCAGTGAGCCACAGCTGTACGGCAACCGGTGGCATTTCCAAGTGATGTTAATATACTGTAAAGCTACAATGTGACATTCTAGGCATCTGTTTTCCCTCTATACTTCCTATGATGCAGCTAATTATGGCTCCCAGAGAGCAACAAGAAAAGATGACATTAAACCTATTAAAAAAAAACTTATTTGTTTAAAAAGATGTTCTTAAATTCCTTCATAAAAAAGCCGTATCCTGACATCAACCACACTGGATGACAGCAAATTGTAATATAAGCTTCTAAGTGAACTTCATGAGTTCCATCAGCAATACGGAGCTCATCTTGAAAGCGTCAGCCTTAGCATCACTAAGGCATCAGCCAGATTCTAATACAACATGACTGCAGACACATCCATTTAGGTCTTGATTTTAACATATTTTTTAGTATCATGCCTGTTTGTTGTGTGTCAACCAATAGGAAACTCTTTTAAGAGAGGAAAAATATTTTCTATTATCCATACGTCTCAACCACATTAACAACTGGAGTTACAAACTGGAGGATGATAGCTATCAGTGGCCAAAATCTAAATAATTCTGGAAATATTCATCCGATTTCCTGCCATAGAAGAAAACATACAATGAACTATAACACGAGAAATGCAGAAGAGGAAAAAATTGGGAGAAAGAAGAAAAAATAATATGTATAAAGTTTTGCAGACATTACTCACCAAAAAGAGAGTTCTGAAGTTGCTCAGATCACCAAAGAATTCTTCAATGCTTATTGCTTTGGGATCAAAGGTGAAGTATTCTCCCAAATTTTCATACAATTTAGTCATGTTGTTGTGCATGTTGGACAATTTCTCGTATTGCTCTCGGGCACTCTCAGCAAAGCTGTAAGCTTTCGTCAAGGAAACTGATTCAAATATAATTCAATCTTAATGTATTAAAAAAAAAAGGAAACTCAGAACAAAGGTTAGTTAGAACTGAAAATTTGCTAATGCTGTTCTGCTTTCAAATATAACATTTTTATGTATTAATCTCTACATGTTTGCAAGTTCACACCAACCTGAGTTGGTGGCACCATACTTGTCCATTGAACGACCCCTTTCTAAGAGTGAACACACACCACTATTAGACTATACCACTGACTTAATAAGATTTCCAATATCCTGGACGTTTTTCTTCTAATAAACAATTAATTTTTTTTATAATGCATTCCATGAAAAGACACTCTGACAATTAGCTTGCGGTGAGTATTTGACTACCATGCCCCACTCTGTTGTTATTTCCCCTGTATCACAGACATATATTTTACATGTAAAACTTGCATTATACCTGTCAATGACAAAATGATACAGTGAGTCATCTAACTTCCTTCACCTTTTATTATAGATCTGCCTACTTTGTGGATTCTTTAGTCACAGAGCTCAGCACAGGCCGCAACGTTTCCCGTACCAGGCACCCTTATTTGTGGTACGCTCTGAACTATATAATTTTACAGAACTTATAAAAACGAAGCATACACCCACCTGCTCCAGTTAAATGACACAAACAGCCTTGAAAAATTACTAGGCAGAAAACCACCGCGGAACAACAGTGTGGGTTTTTTCCATTAGGAAGTATGGAAGTCTAGAAATGAAAATGAGATTGACTTCCATCCCAGCAGACATCATTAAAAGTTTGGGAAAATGTTTTAAATAGAAAAATGTGGCATTTTTTTCCCCTATATGGAAAAAAAAAAAATTTGGAACAATTTATTTGCAAATAGAGAAAGTGTGTAAGCTACTAAGGGAAATATTAGTTTGCCTTGAAGCAACTAAGTTTCATTCACTCTGCTCTTTTCTTCTGTTGCAGTTGTTTATATCCACAAAGATACAAAGTCCCAAATCACTGTTAAAAAAGCAGCTAGTACACAATTAAACTAGTTCTGCTGATACTGAATTGTAGCTGATGAAAGCCTTGTGCTGTACATATCAAAACGCAAGAACAAAAGACACAAGTTATTCCCTTAACTACAAAAATCATGCAGCCCGGCTCCCTGTGGCTTTTACTTGTAACAACACTCTTCCATGTGGATTCTGATTCTTAATACAGCAGAGCTCATGCTGCAACCTTTCCCCATACTGAAGTCTCTACTTAGAGATATTGAGTAATTAGCAAAGTGGTACCAGCAGTCTCAAAGATCCCCATCTCTCTGCAAAACAACAAAAAACCTCGAAAATAATTGGAAAGGAGACATTCAGGGAAACTATATAAACCACTCAGTTTTGAGATTAGACTAAACTTAAAAAATTATTCTCAGAACATAGTAAATAAATAGCAGAATATAGAAAGGAAATTCAGGCAGATAGTCCACTCCTAATATTTCTGTAGGGTTCAGATACTGTTGATTACTACAAAGGTTGTAATTTTATAACCAACATACAGGATTACCAAGGCTGAAAATATCCTCCACTGGAATGTTTCCTAATGTTCCACTGGGATTTTCCTGCTCTAATAGGAAGGTCCACAAATAGTACATTTAAAATTGGTTCTTAAAAGTATGATCAAAACCTTCACATAGTGTAAACTTTCATCCCAAAAAAACCTATTTTTCAAGGAATTCTCTCTTTTTCATTAAGTCCTCAGTAGTATAAAAGGAAAGCTGCATTGTTTTGTTAGCTTATAATGTCCATTTACAATGGGAAAAAACCCTAACAAAATGAGGGATCCTGGTATATAAATAGAGAGATTTTGAAACAGTCATATCTACCTATATAGTTTCATATCATTATAAACCCATTATACCGGTAATAGCTATATTTTCACTATATTGAAATTAAGATTAACCTGCTTGGTTAGAATTTCAAGCTTGGGCTGTTGAATTGCTCATCTTAATACAAGACAAACTTGGTATAGTTCAGACTTCAATGACATTTAACTGTAAAAAAGGAAATGAAAGTTTAATGGCAAGAATACATTAAATAGGTAATAGTGTCACATTGCTGAATTATTGAGCACAGTCTAGAAATTTTAGAAAAACATGAATTGCCTTAAAGTCAGCAGGCTGCCATCTGGAATAACTCACTAAAATGCTAAGAAAAAGAAACAGACAGGTATATAATAATACCAATTTCATCTGGTTCCTTTAAATCAACTTATTATGTTATAGTAGTATATTTCATATTATATTAAAATGGACTCCCAGATTAATATATTAAAAAATGACTTAAAAGTCTGAAATCAAAATTAAAAAAAAAAAAGAAAAACCTATAAATATTACAGATCTGAAATTAATTCTTTGAAACAAAGCTCTCGCAGTCAAATTCTCCATTCAGGTTGCATATTAAATGTGAGGAACAAACAGAGCAAGCATTAAAAAAGAAAGAAAGAAAGAATACTTCTACCAAAGCTAAAACATATTTTGAAGTGACATTGTGGAAACACACACTGTAATTCCAACATTATTATGGTTTATCGAATGAGGACCAAACTGCAAGTAAGAAACACCATTAGCTTGTAAGAGAAAAGAATGCTGGTTAGCCAGATTATTATGATGGGCAAAAAGAGAAGAGTGGTTTAACTACTCTTTAATTCTGAAGGTAAGTCCGTGCTGTAGAGACAATGGCTTCTAGGTCATATGTCATGCCGCATTAACAAAGTTAATTTGTCACACTCTATATGCTTCATACGATCTTAGAAGATTTTAATAACTTGAAACATCATCTCAAAATGTACTACAAGTCACTGCAAAGACAAGTCAATACAGTAAATCCAGAGGAGGAAAACTGTGCTCGTCTACGCTATCTCATGAAAAAAACATTACTGAAAAATCTAAGGTATTAAAACTTTGCATAATGGAAATACTTAATGCCAACAGTTTTCATTAACATAGATTGAAGATTTAATAGGTGTTGATTTAAAAACTGTAAACAAGGTTTCATTCTTAGCATTCTGAACCACAACAAAAAAACCCACAGAACTAAGTGCAAAAATGCTTGTTCACCTAAAAGAAATTACGTGATTCACCACAAGTTTGTTTTCCCACATAAACACATTTTTTAATTTCTTTCACAACCATAAGAAAATTCTAAACAAAGAGTTTACTGTAAATACTATTACTGATGAATAAATACCAAAAGCACCAAAAAGACACTTAGAACCATACAAACGGGCTTCTAAATGTGAATATATGGAGAGTTACTAAGATCAGGAAATACAACACTGCAACAATACCAGAACCATANATAGATTGAAGATTTAATAGGTGTTGATTTAAAAACTGTAAACAAGGTTTCATTCGTAGCATTCTGAACCAAAACAAAAAAAACCACAGAACTAAGTGCAAAAATGCTTGTTCACCTAAAAGAAATTACATGATTCACCACAAGTTTGTTTTTCCACCTAAACACATTTTTTAATTTTCACAACCATAAGAGAATCCTAAACAAAGAGTTTACTGTAAATACTATTACTGATGAATAAATAAATAACAAAAGCACCAAAAAGACACTTAGAAACATACAAACTGGCTTCTAAATGTGAATATATGGAGAGTTACTAAGATCAGGAAATACAACACTGCAACAATACCAGAACCATATCTAATGACCATCAAGGCAACCTTGTACTTAATTACCTTTACTGCAGTTTTGAAGTGCTTATTTTAGTGCTTACTAGGTAAAGGAAATTTTATGCCCTTCAATCCATTTGCTTTTAATAGGGCTGCAGAAGGCAACTACGCAAAACTAGTCTGAGATCTTATACACATCAGGTTTGCCTTTCTGAAAAAGTATTATTTCAGTTTAAAATTTGCAGTTTTCCAAAAGCACTACCCTATTTCACTGGATTCAACACATGACCCTGAGATTAACAAAATCCATCAATCACTGCTCAGTAATTGGAACTAAAAAGGTCACAATTTATGCTTTACCACGCAACCCACTAAAATTCTCTGCATGCCTGTTGCTAAAGAATGCTAAAGAAAATTAAAACACAAACGAAGAACAAAAGAAAACATCTTTTAAACTACAAAGATACAGGTACACACAGGTCATTCACTGCCATTATCCTTATAATGTTATTAACTTCTGCTGCTACATTTCAGTTATCTACTGATTCTACTTTTCCCTGTTCTTGCTGTTAAAAAAATAATAATAAAAAACCCCACACAACATTTAAAAAAAAAAAGCTGGGAAACTTCCACACTTGTTGTTTTCCCTTATTTTAAGAGGATTTTGTTTATGTGTTTGCATTACAGCTGCCAACTTAAGCTTCCATCCAGTTCTGTTGTTTGCTTGATAATGACCACCACAAGGAAGGGAAAAAATGTTTAGGAACACAATATTCTCACTGCAGAAATCCTAAGCATAGTGGCAGTGTCCGAATAGAGGTAATAGCACCACAGCCATATAAAGTCAGCTGTAATGACTGAAAACATCTTTTTTGTAAGTCAGTCAGTGAGTTTTCACACTGAAACACCAGATGACTAGTTTGCTGGCATTTGAATGCGATGTCTAAGTTCATTCACTTAATTAAGCAAGCAACGGATACAAATGTTACTATGACACTGTATTTACCACATCATGTAAGAGATCAAGAATCTCTAATTACTATCAACAATAGAATTAAAATCTTGATGTCCATATTAGGACCACAACTCTTGATACTTCCATGTTTTCTACTGGTTTCTTTCCACGAGAAAAAAGATCAGAGAAACCAAGGTTAAAGTCTGAAAACCTTCTGGAGGGCAAGTTATCAATTCTACCATAACATCTGTTACGAATTTCACTTCCTTGTATTAAGAACTTGAATAACAAAGTTAATAAAGTGTGTTGAACACACAAAAAAACTCACTTGCCCAAAGGCAACACCTATTACTGTCAGCATTTACAAAGGAAGGGAAAGTCAACACTGACAGCTTGGCATTCATCAACAATAAATATGCCACAGGAGAAAGAACACGGGTAATTTAACTATAATTATAAAAACCAGCAGTTACAGAGGCCCCTCTCCAGGGTGCACAGACGCTATAAAAATGGAGCGTAAGGGATGTTGACTACAGGTCTCAAACAGGAAAACAAAAAGACCAGAGCTGATGCCTTTTGTAGTTGATGCTACTTCAAGAAGAACCAAGAACACACTGCGAAAAACACGGAGATACCTGCCAGAAACTTCATAACGCTTCCCAAAAGCATTTCAAAGACTGAATAGAAATGTTTTGACACGTCCTTCCAGCTACTGGTAACAGGATGCTGAGAATAGGTGAAAGCAGCATCCCATTGGGAAAGTTTTTCATGTAATGCTTAATTCTCAAAAGTTTGTGCTGACACAATTAAAAAAAAAAATTAAGAAAGAGGCAGCTGGCATTATGGTATAGATGGATTAACTCCTAGCAGAGAGCAAAACCACAAGGACAAAAGAAAATAAAGGCCCACTGGGAACAGGGATGGAAGATGTACATAAACATACTGAACCTAAAGGGCAAGAATCAATGTATTTAGCATATTATATTAATTGTCACTATGCTGAGGCAAAAATAATCAGCCTGGATTTTTCTAGGAGTCTAGAAAACAAAGCCAACTAAACTTTATTTCTTTAAATGCCTGATCAACTTACATTTCAAATAAATTCTGTTTTACTGAATGTATCAAGGCTTCTTATTTTACTATATACACTGATACAAACATTCATTACAGACAGAAACTGTTCTCAAAAGACAGCACAGCATCATTTACAAGACAGAAACATGGCTTCATTATAAATATCTCTGTGATTTCATTCAAATTTGTCCGTACCAGTCTTTAAGTGCATTTCTAACTGTTAGTTTCTACAGTTAGATTTTATGTGACACGCTGGTTTTAGATAAAAATTATAGCAAATCATAAATTCGAATTTACAATAGGAAAACTGGTAATTCATTTACATCTCCAACGCAAATAAGTTCTTTTTTTTTAGTTTTGTTGGTTTAAAGTTAAATGTTGACAAATCTGCACTGAGGAGTGCAAAAAGTCCATGTGAACTATGTCATCAGGCAGCTATAAAGTTTTGAGCCTTCACAATCCTAAATACTGCAAGTCTGATAATACATACATCCACATGTATTCCTTCCTGTTTTACTGAATTCACAACTGGTAATAATTTATTATTTTTTTGGCTATTCCACATTCTTGAGCACTCATTTACCGCTCTGAAAATTTACAATTTCCATCAGAATGTTCTGTCTTAGATAATACAGTTTAATTAAAACCAGCTTATTACAATTTCCATGACAAATTACGTATTTGGATGTTTCTCTCCTGTCCTGAGCTGAACCACTGAATTAATGTCAGCAGTACTTGAGGCAGGAGGGAATGAAACTGCACATCACAACGCTACCTCTTCTTATTCTGGAGACACACATTCACACTGCAGCTCTTTAAAGGGACAGATATATTTTTGAATACCTGGAACAACCAGGATATGAACAGTTCATGTTTTGGTAAAATTAAAACTTCATTACTAATCTAATACAAATACTAATGGTATAAAACCAGTGTATTGCGTTTATTGTGTATTCTTCTATCTTGAAGAATATAAAAGCTAGTTGAGCCTCCATTAACTTCCATTAACCTCCACTGTCAGTCAGCTCAATCCATAACGTGTTACTGCAGACACTGGGGGAAAAATCAATAAACATGCTGAAAAACCGACTGTCCCAAATACTTGAAAATAAAATTGTTGCAGGCCAAAATAATATAGTTGGGGGAGAACTAATTAAGCAGAAAGAATAATCACATAACAGCTGATTTTTTGTGTGTGTGCGCGCTTTTATGGAATATTAGGTAAGACATAAAAGAGTGGGATTAAATAAACATTTGCGATCCTCTCATCAAAAATGCTGCATTTTACCAATATCAATGTGTGGATCACCAGATCTGCTTGCAAATTAACCTTATTCATAGGTGGCACTTGACATCCTGAGCAGCAGGAAATTACCAACAGGAGGAAATTAACTGTACAGTAGAGCAGGCAAGAAATAGAAGACTGTTTCCATGGACAGGTCTGCATTTATGTGCACAAGGACTTTAATAAAAAAAAAAATCACCATTTAATTCATATTTGGCCATCTACATGCCTGAATTATGTGCTCAGTAGCAGCCAAGCTAAGCTTAAATGGGTGACTGAGCACTGGAAAAGGACGTCCAAAGAGATTATGGAATTTTGGAGACACTCAGGAGGCATATGGACATGGTTCTGTAAACCTGCCAGAGATGGTCCTACTGGAGAAGGGGTTAGACAAGAAGTTCCTTCAAAGCCCAAACATTCTGTGATTCTGGAAAATCTAAGACAATAAGGCTTCGGTTTCTCTGTTTATACAAAATTTCAACTTCAACATAAAATATCTCAAATAATGTCTCTCTAAACTGGATATATAATGCAAATGAATGGTTGGACTCTATGATCCGGTGGGTCTCTTCCAACCCGGTGATTCTATGAAATCCATTCATTAAAAAAATCCCAAATTTACAAGTTTTACACATTATACCTGACCTAAATATAGCTTTTCCCACTCCAAGCATGCCAGAATGAAATCAGATTGAGAACTGAAGAGAAACACGAAACACTAAGAACAAATCAATTGTCAGAATCTTCACTAGGAACTATAAACACACAGTTTTAAAATTACCTTGCTGAACAGTTTGATTAATTCAACAAATCAAATCATTTTATTACTNTTTACCTACAGCTAATAATAGAGAAATACATTTCAATAAGAAAGCAAATATTTTTGTAAAGATTTCCAAATGACTACCAGTATATGTAAAAAATTACTGAAAATATTTCAACCATACAAACTGTTTTCTGTCACTTCAAAACTCTAGCACACCGCTTCAGAGCGGGAGTCTGGATCAAGGAACTGCCAAACTAAGCAAAAAACTGAACAGTTTGATTAATTCAACAAATCAAATCATTTTATTACTTAAACTTGTTTTTCAATGAAACGGATTGTTCTCACCATCATCAGAGTTTTACAAGATACTGACGAGACAGCTAAAGCAAGCATATGGGACAAATAATGGAGTTTATCTGCTCTGGGTTTGATTTAGTTTGCTATCCACACTTAAGCCAACTTACTGTCTACCTTTACAAAAAAGAGAACCAAACCCCTGCTTCACACTCATCTATGAAAAAATTGTAATCTACTGACAGTATCAACTATTAAAACTAAGACTGCTTGCTAATCTATTGCCATGCACTGTTCATGGAGTAAAACACTTCCCACAGGTACACTTACCTACAGCTAATAATATAGAAATACACTTCNGAAGAGAGATTTTGATTTGCAACAGTAACGCCATCTTTAATGATGTTCCAGTGCTCCTAGTTTCTAATCTCCAAGCTCATTCATTATAAAGCATTCTTTGAATTTCACTGAAGGAACACAAACAGAACTTGTTAGCTGAAGACAGAAACTCAGCTTTAATAACAGTAAGTCATTTACACTGATAGCTTTATTTTCACCTGCTATCAGTATGTAAACAGATGCTAACAATTTTATCATTCACACTAATACATAATGTATCTCTCTTAACTACACAGAAGACAAGACTTCTGGAGCGTACGGAGATAATTATGAAACACAATTATACACCTAATCTTTGCCTCCTGTTGAAAACCTTTGTTTTCTTAAAATAATAAATAAATAAATAAATAAAAAGATGCAGAAATCTTCATTACAGTAAGCTTCAGCTACCCAAATCAGGACCCAAGACCCACAGAAAGAGCCCCATTTTCTCTGTTCACACAAAATGACATAGTTCTAAAGAGCTTAAAGATTCACTAATAGTCATAAAAAGCTCAGTGTGAGAATTCCTTTCTCATTACAAAGCGAATTACCTCATCAAGCAGAATTTGACAGAATATCCACAAAAACCCTCACCCAAGAACAGCTGCTTCTCAGCCATCATACAGCAAAGAGGTCTGTTCCTATCTCTGGCCTTCATTACATTAGCACCTAAAGATATCATTAACTATCAAAATAATTTAATACAACTGCATTCATCATGTACAGACAGTATTTCACTGTTTGCATTCACGAGAATAAAGCACACAAAGAACACAACCGTCTGATAACAGCAGTAGCTGTGTCCTGCTCCTTCTCCCCAATTTGCCAAATCACGCTTAAGTTCATGCTAATTAAGATGAAGCTTTTTAACTTCTCCCTGAATGGCCATAACACTTCCATC
>WAAB01005061.1:9971-65176 GCA_013389865.1 Piaya cayana
GATTCTATACTAAAGTGAGTTGTAAAGTTTGAAGTACTGCATTTAAAAAATGGTTATTTTGTCAACCTTTGTTCCATTTCTTAGCACCTAATTGGTAGATCAACATTAGCTATAGAGTTTTAACAATTCTTCTGACAACATGGTTTCGTTTTGTGTGTTCATTTTATTGGAAATTCATCTGCCCAGTGGGAAATGTAAGGATTTTTCGCCCACCTTCCTCTCATATTCCTTTAAAAGGCACAGCATCCAAGAGCCATTGTCAGTATTCATCTCCACCTTTGCCTGGTGGAAACCCTGTATCTTCAGTTCACCTTTACTAGTCTGTACCTGTATTATACACATGTAATATTAGCACTTCTACATACATTTGATGCACTTGTACGTGCTGTTTCCCTACAGAAGGAGGAAGCAAGAAAGAAAATCTCATTCATCCTGCTGCTATTACATTGACCCTGGAAGGCACTGAAATATTATGTGGTTGAGAGCAGCGTAAGAACTAGAACAGCATAAAATAGAATTACACTAGCCTAATTCTTAGAGGAGTGAATCCTTGAGGCAAGGTCTGGCAAGGTTAGTGTTGGCCAGGAGGAAAAAAGAAAAGATTTACATTTTTCTTAAATCCCTACCTGTACATTGTCACTGCTATTCAGAACTCTAAATTTCAGACATTTCTTCCACCCAGCATCATGATTCTACTTGGGGAAAAGAAAGAAACCCATTTGTCTTATGGATATATATATAATTTTAGAACCGTAACTCAAATTTTAAGCATCTGCTTATATATGCTGTTCCTCATCAATAAGCAGGCCAAAGGATAAAAGAAAAACTCACTGAAATGCAACTAAATGTGATTAATGAGCATTCAATATACCTATAGTCTACTATTAGACAGTGTACGATAAAGAAAATAAAAATCTAAATGACCTAGAATGTTAGTTTTCCTGCTCTGACAGTTATTTAATACTTTTTAAATGGTTAAGTTTACCTGTCCTAAGTGAACCTGCTTTCTCTATGTACCTAATCCCTACGCAACTAATGGGCTTTAATGCTTTTTATGTGGTTGCTCTGTAGCTCGCTCTGAAAAAGCATGTTGTGAGTTACAAATAATAATTAAAAAAAAAGATAATCCTTCTCCCTACCCCAACACACGGCACCCCAGCCTCAACAAACTCTGTTTCAGGAGAAAACTGGTTTGTGTTAGCTGAAGCTCTAGTCCAGCACACCTTTGTTGTCTGGTGAGAATTTACTGTGAAAGAAGATTACTGTTTAAGAGTTCCTTAAGAATCAGCTGGAAAATTCAACTGAAAACTCTGGTTTATTGTTTTCCTAATGTCAAACCTCATTTTTCTTGTAGACATTATATTGATATTTCTCATTATTAGACCTAATGCTACCTGGCCGTTAAGAAATGTGGGATAAAGCTCAGGAAAAGCACATCCACTGCCTTTTGAATAAATTACTGTGATGTAGAACTATTCTAACAAGGAAAATTTTTCATTTACAATCCCACTGGTTTTAACTCATCCTACTGCTGGGAAGCTTAAAGAACGCACCAGTATAGCATGTTAGACCATAACGAACAAATCGCTGTAGCACTTATATCATCATATCCCTAACACTTAAGTCATAAAGAGAATCTCTCACAGAAAACATTGTTCTTGCAAAATGTTTTTCTTTTTCTGCTCAGCTCACTCAGATAAGTTGTTCCCAGTCAAAGCTGTATTCAGGAGAGAAAGTAATGAGAATTCGAAGGGTGCCTACACAGTGAAAAATACCAAAGTTGTACTTTTTTTTTACTGCTAATTCAGTGAGGAAAATGCAAGGAAAAAAAATGCATCTACCTGTCTTTATAAAATGAAGCCATTGGTAGTGATTAGCCATATTCAGTAAAAACGTTAACAATGCTATGGTTGTTGCTGTTACATTTTTATCAGATGATTAAAACTGTTAGAGGTGAAGAGGACAAGATAATGTGTGGATTTGTATCCCCAGATACAAATCTGTGTTCCAGAAACTAGTTATGTGCATCCAACCAAAACTAGTTTTAGGAAGCAAGTAGCAGAGCGGAGAAGATGGATGGTAAGGTAAAGGCAATTGAACTTCAAGTTTCTGCCTTGTTCAGATAGATTTTAAATCTATTCCCACCTCAGTGATATTCATTACTCAGATATGGGTTATTTTGAAAAGGGTTTCTAAATCTCCACTTCACCTGGACTCTAATCTGGTGTAGATATCGGAATAGCCATTGGAAAGGAGATTATTGGGTTACTAAAGTCTTTCAGTCACAGTTATTAAAGCTGTTTTCAGAGAGCTTAGCTGTTCTTTGTAGAACATAGTGATTGGTCTAGACAGAAAAAAAATGCACAGAACTCATCGTTGTAGCAGTGCAAGTTTCTCTTCTAGAAGACTGGCTCAGTCTGCCTTATTTACAATTAGTATATGGTAGCCTAGTGCCTCAGCGCCAACTTTGTTGTACTAATAAGACTTGTGTATTTAAAAAAAAAAAAGAGCTGTTTTGGTGAGACAAAAAGTGCTAAGCATTAAGAGAATGTGGCCTGAAATGCTGATTTCACTGATATCTTCATAGTCTCACTTGTCCTTTTAGGGAACGTACCAGGCCTATGCAAAACATTACAGTGACATTCAGATTAGTCAGAGAAGTACAGAGAACCCAGAAAAAGCAGCTGAAGCTGGAAAGGGATTGTGAGCACAAATTTAGAAGTTACGTAGTTGCAGGTGGGGCAAATAGCTTCTACAGCTGCCTGCCCTCATTAGCATCAAACAAGCCTAATGGCTGTCAAGTGTCACAGAAAAATTCCCCATGGAACAGCATTATACAAATTTTTCTCTCAATTTGCTTTAAAAAAGGGGTTTTGCTGTAGCGTTGCACACTGATCTGAACTTTAGCTACAGGCTGTGACTTACCAATATGAAAATATCAGTTATAATCCATTTCTAAAGCTTCTGTGCTATCATATAGCTGTCCAGCTTGAGGTTCTGTGTTGGCCTTGCTATTTATTTGGTTGGTTGGTTAGCTGTGAATGCTAATTCAAAAAGACTTTCAATCACTCATTCCTTCTGTAATTCTGGGCTCCTCCCCAGAGAAATGCAAGTCTTGCAGGACTTCCACCAGCTCCCAGGGTCAATCCAGATCTTATTGATTGCAAACTGTTCTGCAAAAGCATGATCTGAACCTCCACCCTGCTTCCATGGCTTGTTGGCAGCCACTGCCAGGTGCCTCTCCTAAACCAGAATCCAGCTCCAAGCATCTTCTCCTCGTTAGAGGAACATGCACATCTGGCTTGGCAGAAAACAGAATGAGTAGCTGCTGAGAACGACTAGCTGTTTTTATGGTGGTGATAGTTGCTCTCATCCATGCAACTTTGAATTAAAAATCCTCAAAAAGAAAATTTAAAAAATTCTACACCCCCTTCTCTGAAGTAGTGCTAGGAATAGAGACTGTTAGCCACCACCTCCCCCGCGTGCTCTCACTTCTGTGCTGCAGGCTCAGGATCTCATCTATGTACCATCTGATGCTTTGGATCTTGCATTTTTGGCTGCAAAGTGGTGCAGACTTGACAGGAATGGTTTCGCTCAGACCTAGCCCCTTCTATGTCAGAGCATAACCTTTCTCCCTACAAGTCATAGATGTGGGTTTGAACTTGTTTTGCTTTGTACGATATTTTCAAGTGCCTCTCAGTTTAAAAATACAGCAGTCTGGAGTCTTGTTGGAATCATAGAATCACAGAATCACCAGGTTGGAAGAGGCCCACCTGATCATCAAGTCCAACCACTCCCACCGATCTCTAAACCATGTCCCTCAGCACCTCATCCACCTGCACCTTAAACACCTCCAGGGAAGGCGAGTCAACCACCTCCCTGGGCAGCCTGTTCCAGTGCCTAATGACCCTTCCAGTGAAGACTTTTTTCCTTATGTCAAGCCTGAACCTCTCCTGGTGGAGCTTGAGGCCTTTCCCTCTCGTCCTGTCCCCTGNACAGAGGGAGAATAACCTCCCTGGCCCTGCTGGTCACACCGTTTCTGATACAATCCAGGATGCCATTGGCCTTCTTGGCCACCTGGGCCACTGCTGGCTCATGTTCAGTCATCTGCCAACCAACACCCCCAGGTCCTTCTCCTCCTGGCAGCTTTCTAGACAGACTTCTCCTAGCCTGTAGCTGAATAGGGTTGTTGTGCCCCAAGTGCAGGACCTGGCACATGTTAGATGTGATTTTAGCATGACTGCTACACTGGCTGTTCAAGGTACTTGTGGTTTCTTGGGCATGACCAAGGAGGGGTGTGAAGAGGAACCTAGATAGCTTTGAATATCAGCTGGAGGAAAACTTCAATGTTTTATCACAGAATCATAGAGGTTAGAAAAGACCTCCAAGATCATCCAGTCCAACCATCAGCCCGACATCACTGTGCCTACTAAACCATGTCCTAAAGTGCCACATCTACACACTTTTTAAACACCTCTAGGAATGGTGACTCCATCACTTTCCTGGGCAGCCTGTTCCAGTGCTTCACCACTCTTTTGGTAATGAAATTTTTCCTAATATCCAATCTAAACCTCCAATGGCACAACTTAATGCCATTTCCTCTCATGCTACCTCTGGTTACTCAGGTGAAGAAATATTTCAAATTACACAAGGAATGTAGGCAGTTATTGTGGGACCAGAGGTTTTGTTTGAGGTTCAGGAGTCATCCTCTGTTTTGCTGCATGATTCCTAAATCTTTATCTTGCTCCATGCTTGTATAATCCTGAAAAAAATATCTATGGGGAAATGAGATGTGAGATGGGAAATAATTACTATCGCTGTTTCATTTTTTGGTGATTCAAAGAAATGAAAGGCAAGTTGAAGCTTAGAACAGGTAACCAGATCTTTGCAGATGCAGAAAGTCAGCTAGCTGTCACTGCAAATTACAAGTCTCTGTGTCTCTTCTATGTTTAACAGCTGAAGAACGGGGATATGACAAAGAATGTGGAACTATTCCCTGTGGAGCTGCCGAACTAGAGAAAGTTTATGTGTGCTCTCATCATTGTTAGGTTTTACACTGTATCTCAACACTATTTATGTGTTACTGCTTTGTCATATATTTTGAGCATACAAGAGAAAGCATATAAATGAAGTTTATGTAGAAATGCATCTAAACAAACTGTTTGTAAATATATGGACGATTTATTTGGGAAAAATAGATGAGTAATTTGTGCATATGTGGAAGCATGTGCACCATATAGACTTTCCAGGCTTCAAAATATTTTCCGCCTCTGATTATATGATTGACATCAACAAGTTAAGCATATTAGAAATACTAACGTCTGCCAGAGAAGGACCAGGCTTGGAAACTTGGCATCTGTGTACACATGTAAGCATGCAGAGAAACCCTGAGTGGGGAAATTCTTTGCTGGGGTGAATAGCATTGGTGCAGCACTATGTTCTTTTTTACCTTTGGAAGCATGATGGTTTAAATACAGGGGTTTTTAATATTTGCCCTACCCCTGTGGCCCCAATAGTCTGAATGAAGAAGTAGGCTTTGAAAAAAGTTTGACAAGCCTGGCTATAAAGGAAGCGCATGGATCAAGCTGATTTAGGAACTCCAGAAAGAGAGAGGGAATGTGGTTTCTGACAGCCATACTATCCCAGATTTCTCAGTTTCTGGGACAGTGAAAGCTGAAATATGTTTAAAATTAACAGAGGTTTTTTTACAGATCTGAAGCCAAGGCTGAGATAAGTAATTACGCCAAGTTATCATGCAGAGAAATGAATTGTAAGAGCTATGCCCTACATATTCTTGAAGTTATTTTAAACAGTTTGTCTTAAGGTAATTAAACTATGTCCTTTGGGTGAATATTAGCTTCTAATTTCCTTTTTCAAGTTAAAGTAAGGCTTAAAGAAGATTAAGTTTTCTTAGTCAGAGGAAATTTGTATTAAGAAACCAGCCTGGAAAAACTACCTCATCTCTGGGAAGTCCTTTTGTATTGAATCAGGAGTACTTGGCATCCATAAGCAAACTTTCCTATCCTAAACCACATCTGATTTTCTGAATAACCAGCAGAAGAATCAAGACTGCATTTGATCCGTGCTTGTCTGTACACATCAAAATAACACTTTCTTATCAAAAAGTTCCTTCAGTGTTTTCCAGCTCTGGATGCCACTGGCAGATCTTGTGTGACTAGTTTGCAGTCAGTGACTACCTGATTTTATGGCAAAACTCTTTTGCTGCCACTTAAAGGACAAAAATTGGATATCAACTCAGACAACTTGGTACATCAGCAGACTCAGCATGGTCTTTAAGGTCTAACTCTCACAATCCTATTAAATGTTTCTACATACGGTGGTATCAAACTAATAATTTGAGCATTTGCTCCTGTTCCTCCTTTCTTGTAGATGGATTGTATGAAAGAGAAGGGGCACATATAAGATTACATTTTCTTATTTCTTACTGCATCATAAAGATGAATTTATTCACATTTGTGAATGCTCAGGTATTGCAATGATGGAAGCCATTTAAGTGTCAAAACAGAGAAGAAATACACAAACCATCAACAGAAAGTCTCATGCAATTAATCTTCTGTTCTGGCATTTCTCTCTAGCTTTCTGGAGCCTTATTTCAGCATTTAGGCTCAATGAGACAGGGTTAGATGGAGGACTGAGAAATCTGAAGGGCTAATAACCCATTGTGTGACTCAGGGAACACCCCATGTTAGACTCTACTAAAGGAAGAACTGTAGTTTCCCTCTAGTACACCTTCCCCTTTGCAGAATATCCTTTTGAGTGTTCCCAATAGCTCTTTGAAGGACTTTTTTTTTTTCCTCATACAACTAAAGAATATCTACCAAACAGCACTTTGAAAAACTGTATGAAATACACCAGAATTAGGGAACACTGCTGTTGTGTTAACTCCGTGCTTCACAAAGTTCTATATCCTTGCTTCTTAAATTCACTGATACCTCTGCATCAGGGAACTGATAACATGTCTATTTTATTCCTTGTAACTGTGGTACATATTACAGTGCTAGCACAAACATCTCTGCTCAGCATTGCCTTGTATCACATAGACATAACCTAAAACTCTTGGCAGAGACTCACTTGGGAATGGCTCTGCAGTTTGTCTTTGCTATAACTAACTCTGTTTCCTTCATCATCTTGCATAACTATCATCCTTCCTGCTTCCAGGGTTAGCATTTTCACCTTGCCATTTGATACAGGACTGCAACTTGGTTCGTTAATGGCCAGTGAACATAACTATCTGATCACTTTGTTGTCATCATATCACATTTTGCAACTCGGTACTCTGCTTAATGAAATGGGAAAAGAAGCTATACAAGACACGACTGTAACACTGCACTCACATTTATCATTGTTACTTTCTGTGAAGGAAGAACTGCTGCCACCACTCTCAATGGTTAATCTCCTTTTGTGTCGACAAGGTGGTCATTCATACCAGTCACGGTATAGCAAATGGAGGACTTCACGTGTAAAATGTTGCATCTTGCTAGGATCAGTTATTTATATATCTAGGATCTTTCATACACAATACCCCTTAATCCATTTGGTTAAAAATATATTTGCTAAACTGAGGTTGGTTTAGGGCAAATCTTAACATTTTTTCATTATGTCCTCCACTGGATTTCTCCTCCTGCCTTTAACCCAAATGTCAAATTGAAGACTCACACTCACATTTTTAATACCAGTACTTCAAAATTCTCTGTGCTGTCTAGCGTGCCAGGTTTTGTCTTTTCTTGCATTCTGCCATCCATTGTTTTTGTAATAGTGTAGGATTTGTAATGCTGAGACCGTCTCTCTCTCCTACCACTGCAAGATGCCAATTAGGCAATTTGAAAGTGTACTTTCCACTAGTTTCCTACTGTGTTCTGCCTTCTGTGCTTTTTTGGTCTGCTTTGCTGAAAAGAACAGGCTTCTATATAAATGCAGAGTCTTTACTAAAAGAGAACTGAGAACGTGGGCAAAACAATTTTTAGTCAAGTTGTTTAATTTATTAATTTAATTTTAATATATTGGGGGGAAAAAAATCCATTAAGCCTCTTCATATCCGGCACCTTATTGCAAGAATTTCACCATGTGGATTCTACATAATATAGAATCACATAAATCCAAGGCAGCTCGTTTCTATTTCTTTTATAAGAACATTATCTCTGCTGTCCTTCAGGCTATGTACGTTGCCTAGGTCTGCGGTAATTGCCATTAAAGGTTTTGTGGGTGCTTTAGCTTTTATCTCTGACCCTGTTCATGGGGTTCAAGACAAACGAGCTCAATTCTAGTACTGCGAACACAGGCTTTTCTTCATTTATGCTATTCACATTCTCTCCTATCTCTTGAACTTTAGAAAGAGGGTCAGGAGCCACGTGAATTCTGAAATTAGTATGGTTTTAAGAACTATTTATTATATCCTTGAACTCCAACCAGAAGACCGCTCCTCAGAAAAATCACTACATTTAGTAGGGTGAGTGTAATGTGGCGTAAGTTAAATATATTTGGATATTCTTTCATAGGTTGGGTTAGGACGTGGTTACAGAAACCACATCAGTGTTTTTTGGAAAGCTGTCTACTAAACCCCTTACCTTAACAGCCCATTATATTAGTGACAACTTTCAATAGGATACATTTGATAGCTGCTTTTTAAAGCTGCACAATAATTTGTTACTACTCCATTGTGATAGAGAATAATTAATATTTAATAGGTGTGTTAACTCAAAGGTTACAGTTAATCTTTTAATACTGAGCAAAGTTCAAATAAAATTTCTAATTTTCTGTGTAAACTGAAGCAATGATCTGTTATAGGAGTTTTTATAGATGTGGAAATGCTCAATATAAGTTGCTTGGCTTGCTTTTGCAATAGGTTACTGATATCTCAATGATGTATTTATACTATGGTATTAAAGCTCAAGTGTTAGTTTCACATATCCCTTCCTTCAAATAAACAGGTAGTGGATGGCCAAAAGTAGACTTATGGAATTATGTTAAAATAAAGATTGTGGAGACTACATTTTGGTCTTTCATGGGTTTTTTTGTTTATTTTTAATCCTTCTCCAGCAACTCACACTATTGTAGCATTGCTTGCATTGTTTGACAATATCCCTATCCCTTCTCAGGCTTCATTTGCCAAGTCAGGGTAACTGAGTTGCTTTAGTTTTCTGACTTGTACTTTCTGCTTCCTTGATCAATATAGCAGCCATTTTCTTTCCTACTTGTTGACAACCTCTCCCTTGGACAGTTCTAATGCCTTTTTTTTAATAAACCCACTATCTTACTTAGTGGCTCCCTAAAATTATGTTTTATGTAATAGCCTCTAGGTAGAAATATTGTCAAAAGCTTTTGGAAAATTAAATAAAGTATGTCAATCAGTTCCACTTCATCCTCTTTTTTGTTATGATATTTAAAAAACGCTTTCAGCCTACGTAATCACATGGGATTTTGTCCTACTTTTGTTTCCAAAAAACACATGCTAGATGCAAGACTGTCATATTCCGTGATGACTAAAGAGAGAGTTTCTGTCAGCATCTCCTTAGTTTGTCAGCTTTCATTTACATATCATATAGTCTCCTTTGTGCAACATGCTCCAATAATTTAGACAGCTAAACAGAACTTTCTGGTACAGAGATTAAAATAGCAGTACACCCACTGCTTGCTGCAGGAAACAAGTCTATGCCCATCCTGAAGCAGCAGGATTGGAAGTTGGTTTTATGAGCCCCTCCTGAACTCAAACTGACATCTGCTGAACATTATTGTAAGCTTGGGATGAAGTCAGGCTTCTTGAGGTAAATAATTTACTTCATCAAAATTTAGCACTCTTCAGGTTAATATGACCAATGGAGGGCTTCTTATCAAGGATTCCAATGCCGTTTATGAGGTTTATCAATATAGAAAGCACCACTGGAAACATGACTTATTTGGGCTCAGAATTCATTTGAATACACAGGAACCATTTCACTGGGAGGTAATTTTTTTTTTTTTNAAGGCACTAGTAGACGAGGTCCTGAGGGCCATGGTTTAGTGTTTGATGGGAATGGTTGGACTCGATGATCCAATGGGTCTCTTCCAACCTGGTGATTCTATGACTCTATGAGAACAGAAAAGCTAATAATTTTTGAATGTTCTGGTTCTTAGAGTCTGAAATTCCACTCTGGGTAGCTACAGTTACTGCAGATAAAACCATCTGTATTGCTAAGATCAGACACCTACAAATGTCTAATTATTTACTGAATTAAATGCAAATCTTGAATAAAAAGCCTCGCAGCTGCTAATGTTTAAGCCTATGGCACACCTTATGCTTGTTCTTGCACCTGAGTCATTAGTTCTTAAGCTTTATTAACTGGTTAAATTTGTGTTTGAAATGAACGCAGGGCTCTTCCTGTTAGCTTTCAGCTGATAGTATTTTTCCTTAGAAAACTGTGATGCTACATATGCAAAATACATATTTTAATATGTTAATATTTTAATAGCTTTTATGACATCATCTAATGGATGAAGAATAGTCTACTATATTTAGTAGACTACTAAGTCTACTAAAGAATAGTTTTATTTTTAAGTCAATCTCTGCCACAAAAACTGACAGGAGGAATGGGATTGATCTGGAAATGTTTGGTGTATTCGGCAGCTGGTAGCAGTGCTTTTTAATGAAGCAAAATGTAAAATGTCACTGAAAGAAATAGTATTTATAGGAAGAAATGTCTTTTGTTTCTGAGCTTTTTCTAAAATTTGTTGTAGTTGCCTTATATGAATTACAGTTCTTTTTATGGGCCTTTTCTGTGAAAAGGGTGTTGTTATATATTTATTTGGGGCATCTGTGTAAAGTCTGTATGGTGTGTGGGGTTGATGCTAGGAATCAATTTTGTTTTGTTTTAAATAAAAGGGCTGGTGGCACAGGAGCTCCAGGAGCAGGGGAAAGCACAGGCAGGGGAAAACAGACATTTTTTTAAACTTCATTCAGGAAAAAAATCTCTCTACACACAAGCATATTAATTAATGTTTTGTAGCTTTAGGGCTCATTCCCTCCGAGAAGTACCGTTGCAGTAAATATTAAAAATTAAAGGCATTGAGGAAAGTAGTTACTTTGACATATGTAATCAGAGCTATTTTGCTGAACTCCAGCTCTGGGAACAGAAGCATCGCAGAACTCCTTTTATGTGTTTTTGGAGGAAAAATGATATTTGAATTGTAACAACTGGTCCTTAACTGTTTTATTCACAAAGAGTGAATTTGTGATTTGGTTTGTATGACAAAGGGTGAGCTCCCAGGAACTTCTGAAGAACAAGACACATCCAAGCCCTATTAAAACTCTTTCTAGATAAAGATTGAAGGAGAGCTACACTAGAGGACAAGCATCATTGCTGTGGAATGAAAAAAGAGAAAAAAAAGACAGACATTTGGGGAAGATTCTAGATCTACCCGTAATGTCACTGAGCTGTATGCAGCAAACTGACAACCACAGCTATTGACTGAGCTTCATGCAACTTGCTTGTACTGCTCTGCCCTTTTTCTAGGTTCCAAAATAGTGAATTTTATATTAATGCTATTAATGCTTTGTAATTTGCAGCATCACAGTTGCGCTTCAGTAATGTAAGAGGAAAGAAAGGATACTGCAAGCTACAACACAAAAGGCTGTTAGAGCTGTACAAGGATTTGGACAGCATCCAATTATACCTGACTCTCTGTAATCAATAACGTTGTTCCCTTTCCTTTAAGGTTAGGTGCATTAAAGTAAAAAATCAAACAATTTATTCTAGACCCAGCAGAGGTGAGAGTAAGATGATCTCTCCCTCAGGCTGACTGTTTTCCTGGGTTCTACAGGAACAGAGTAACAAATAAATCATGGAGCATCTCCTAACTCAAACTGTAATTCAGTTTTCCGTTCAAGCTGTTCAGCAGTCATCTATCTCGATGCTTAACACCACTGTTCTAATTCCTTGTAATGCCATTTGCCTCTTTAAAGGTGATTTCCTTTAAAAACTAAATACTTAGTGAAAATTACTCCCACAGTGGGAATTAGAAATATGGAAAAGTGAGCGCTTCTGCTTTCAAGGTAGAAAAGGGCTCCATATATGCATATGCTTAATCATCTCTTTGTTTTTAATTAATCTTCAAAAAAAATTGACTTTGCTGTAGAAGCTGATGGGCAGACGTAATACATGTCAAGGTGCAAATTTTCAATCATTTCAAAGTAAATATGCATAGAGAGCTTATGTGTAGAGGTGTTGGCTGTATTTATAGCTTTTGAAGTTACTTCTAGAAGTTGTTAAGTCAGATAACCCAGAAAAAGCACACACAGATCATGTCCCTTATGCACGTGCTGCTTAGTTTGGTTCTGACTCCTGGTGACAACTGCAGAGGGAAATACAATTTTTATTGTATAGTATCATATTATATTAGTATCGTATATTATAGCATCATAGTACTGTAGAGAAAATGGCTGAAACATATTGCATTGTTTATTACTATGCTAAACTACCTTAAAAAAAATAGATATACACAAATATAGTGACAGACAATGCCTATTGGAAGCTCAGCGTCCCTCTGAGGAAATGGAAAATGTGCTGCAAAAATTACTTAAGAAATAAAATAGCAATATATTTGCTTTCCACATCACAGTCTCCAGCCATCCAGATGATTATTCTTACTGGGAAAATTTAACCAGCCAGTGCTTTTAAATATCAGCTCAGACAGAAATGCTTTGCGTCTTAGTGCTACTCAAACCCTTTGTGTTCCAAAACCTCTCTGTGGCACCACTCGCTGCCTCCATCAGCTTCCCTACCAAACACGTAATTGCTTTCCCCCTAGTTGATTAATTTTCTTTCTACCATGCCACCAAATTATTGATTTTTCCCTTCACACCAATCAAATCTAGTCCTCCTTCAACTTGCCCATTTTCTACTCTACAAGGGCCCATAATTGCATGGTGTCTTTCCCTTCAACTCTCACCACATTGCCCGGGGCACTCGTTTTTAACAGCTGAAAACTGAAATAAGTCAGGGTGTTGCTCAATGTGATCACGACAAAGACAGGATTTCTCCCTCTTTCTGCCTATCAAAAGCTATTACTCTGCATAAACATCCAATGACAGACTATTAATTCTCCTTACTGCTTATTGTTTCTTCAGATAAAACTGAAGAGACATTACTTGCTGTTGTTATGTTCCATATTACAAGCGTGGATGCTGGCTAAACCAGAGTTTTACCACAAAGAGAATTAAAGTGTCAGAACACACTTGTGTGCCATGGCCTTAACTTCTTGAGTTTAGCATAAAAAACCCAGAAAATTACATTACGAGTTAAAAAAAAAAAAAAAAGGAAAAACAAAGCCTTTCTTTTGTAGTAATTGCATTGTTTATGTCCTGCCAAATTAATAGAAAAGGGAGATCATTAGCTATCGAACCACAAATGACCCAAGATATCATCTTTTGTATTAGTCTGGGGATAGGCCAGAATCTAACATAATTTTTGCATTTCACACCAGCCGTAACAAAATCCTTAAACGTATTCAGGGAGCAGAGCAGGTTTGATTTGTCCACGTACGTGTGTCCCTGTTTGTATTTTCACATTTTGTGGTATAAGGCAGTTAAATTAGCTGGTAGGTTCTGTTATAACCGCGTATTTACTCTTCTTGTGAGTCATTTCAATTCTCACTGATATTAATGGAAAAAATTATTTGTATTTGGTGGCTTAATTTTATTTATTTTTCTTTCCATACTACATTCTATCTATGCACCTAATGTGTTAAAATATTACATAGCTACTGGCTTCAGATTGCACCTGTTTTGAGTAAATGAGTTTGGGATATAAAAAACTAGCAGGAGCCCCCACAGAGCTGTCAGCTCCACTCAGGGCTGGTGAACATCGACCCTCGTGTTTGTTCACAAGTAGCACTCATAGCAATAGGCACTCGGATGACAAGTGGAACTTGAGAAACTAATGACAGAACTAGGGGACTCAGCAGTGATTTATGAATCCTCCATGGAATTCCTGTGCTGGCAAATAAGGCGCATGAAGAGATTTATTCTAGACAACCCAGAATATTTCCTTAGGATTTGAATAGCAGCGATAAAATCTCCAGTTTGGTTTCTTTTCCAAATTTCTGTCCAATACCAATTTCTGGCCTCTGCTAACTGCCGAATTTTCTATAAATCACCAGTGAGCTCTGGTGTAATTCAGCTGGAGTTGTTCTTCTATACATGGTACAACTCTGTATAAAAATATTCATCTGAAATTTCAGAGTATTTGATAAAAAAGACAAAAAATATCAGAATTAGAGAATGGATAAAAGAAATCTCTCCCCTCTATGCCATCGCCCTGTTATTTTGTGAGTTTCTTGGAAATTTTTTTGTTTGCAGCTTTTTTTTTTTAAGGGAGTATCAATAAAGTACTTTATAATAGGGAAATAGCCCCTGAGCTCCCAGTCTGCACATTCCGGTTTCATTCATCAATTCCCCTGCTTATTATTTTTCCTGTACAAGGCTTCAACTTTCCTTCCTGTCCTGTCTTCTCAGTGTTCATTATCCTACTTTATATATTTTTTCCTCACCTATTTCTTTATTAGTTTTCTATGTTGACTTTTATTTTTCTTGTTCACCTGCCACCTGATAATCATTTTAATTTGCTTAAGCTTGTGAATCTCTATGTGAGTAGCTAAAGGATTGTCAACTTCTCAACCAAAAAATACCAGCACTTTAAGGACAGTGGAGCAATCTTACTGGTAAACTGGATATCTCTTTAAAAGCATGAGATAACTGTGATACAAGAAGCCACGTGCTCCCTTTTGTGGCTTACCACTCTCATTTTTTAATTCAAAAAGAAACTATTATTCCATTGCGTGTGATAATATATATGGAGAATTTGTCCACTTCCTAAACAACGATGGTTTTTCACTTCCACCTGTACTGGTTAATGGATTATTAAGCCAGAAAAATTTGAGATTGCAGACTTTCCTGAATTAATTCCTATTTGAATTTGAATGTATTACAATTATTCTTTTTAGGAATAATGTTTAAATTTTTCAGTTAATGGGTAATCCAGTGCCAATTACGGTTAATTAAACAGTAAAGAAACTGGCATCAGAATAAATTTTGCTGCTTGCTTCAACTCTGAATTTGTCTCACTTGCTCTTCATCCTTGCATCTTACAGTTTTGTCTGCTGGATGTAGTAACTTCTTCTAAAATTTCTTTTTCTCATAGAAAGATCCAGGAACATTCATTTAATTCTTTAATGTCAGCCCTAATTCTTCCATTGTTAAACATGATTGTCAAGTAATTATTCTTGTAGTCCACCTGGGTGTCCCTCCAGATTATCAGCTGCAGTTACTAGCCCTGTGCCTGACATGACCATGTCACAGCTTCACTTCCTAACGAGGATAGAGCAAGAGATCTAAAGAGCACATAGAAATACCATCTTGCTTGCAGCAAGTAGGTCTGGTGATCAGATCACCTGTACTTTTAAATGTACAGTAGTTGAGGCCTTTCTTCAAGTGACATAATACATATATCAATGACTGAGAAAACACATCTATGAATTGGAGTTCTTGGAGTCTTTGCCTGCAAAGAGAGCATTAATCATCCAATTCCTGTAATCCCATTTGATTTTGAGATGGATGGGAGTATTGCCATTAAACAATTAGCCCAGTGTTGTTGTTTTAATTTGGACAGGGCTTACTTTCTTTTCATTGACACCCGTCATCTAAAATAGAGGAAATTTTCATGTACTACTGAATGCTATTTAAATACACCTATTTGCTTGGTCAGTTTTAATGCTTTCTCCATTTCTAACTGTTTCAAAGTGCACAAACAAGAATTCCCTGCAAGTCTGCTGTAAACAGGTTTCTTCCTCATCTTCCTGTACTCCAGTTTGAAAGGCTGTTATCATCTCCTCCTATTTTGGGGCTCTAATTTTGGATACACCACCCTCAAAGACCGGCAGTGTCTTTGGCGGGGGAGGGGAGGGGGGGAATCAGTCTGTAGGAGGCAGTGCCAGGCTGAATGACTTTAACCTCTCCTAAATTTTCAGTTAACTGCACTTTCCTTGATGCTCCCTGATAGATGTGAGGAAAGAGCTGGGCTTTTTTTTTAAAATTTAACTCAATATATGGTATTGCGGAGCCTCCATTTGTCATAATTGACCAGTGAGATCTGCAGTGTTCAACAACTCAGCCATTTTTTCTGTGAAGCTCCTTCTGTTGGATGCCTATTTAGAAACACTAATCATTGTCTCTCTGAAAGCAGCAAGTACAACCTGTTTTCCCTAGAACAATTATTTACAACACAGATGATCTAGAAAATATTTTCCATCTTTTTTTATATAGAACACCGTGTCAGCATCAAATCCTTCAATTTAACAACCTTCATGTGAGAGTGGGATAAACCTTCCCAGAAAATTAATCATTATGCCAATCATCTTTTATTTAAAAAAAACAAAAAAACCAAAAAAACCAACTCCAGCCCAATATATAAAGAGGCACATGGTTCCTAATGTGTAGTTCTTTACTACATCAGAGCAAAGCAAAACTATCTGCAACTCAAGTAAAATGAAGCCTTGGAAACTTCAGAGTTATGTTCTTGTTCCTATTTTAATCCTTGGGATGTGCTTCCCCAAACCAGGTGGGAGCGGAACAATGTGTATTGGAACTACAGTGTGTGGGTGCAGTAAAATCCCATTCTCCCAAATGATGCTGTATTACCTCTTGCTCACATTGAAATACCATTATTGAACTGACTGAGGAGAGAGAAGGTAGAAAAAAGCCTCCTGTACTTTTCTTCCTTATAGGGAGTTAAATATTGGAAGAAGAACCAGTCATAGAAGCCTTTCTTAGCTCAGAAAATTAGGGTGGTTTCTCAAAAAAATGTGATTTTCTTGTCCTCTGAGGTTCTCCCTCATCTTTTCATGCCCTGACAAAATAGAGATAGCAAAGTACAAAAGAACTGTTAGTGCCTCATCGAGGGAAATGCTGTTGAGTGAGTTCAGCCCTCAAAGCCCATTGACATCACTGGGAAGAGACACTTTGCTGCTTCCTGCATCAGTGATGAAGATGTATCGATTCAGTTAACGTGTTTCATGCATTGCAAACGCTTTCAGTAGCATGTTTAATAAAATTATATTTCTATAAAATGTAGACTGTGACTATAATTATAACTGAGCCATCCATAAAGATACCAGTGAATAATTTAGTTGCAAAGAGTTATGTTTTGAAGCAAGTAGGGATTTGTTTTCAGTAGGGAAAGCAACCTATTGATTTAGACATACTCTGCTAAAAATACGAGTTCTACTACTGTTTGTTCTTTGTGAGTAGGGTTGTTCTAGCACCTTTTATGTTTTATTCAAGCCTCCAATAATTATCAAAGGATTTCATTTTAAAACATTTAGCAATTGAATTAAGTATAGAACTCGCACAGTTACTTGGTTTCTTTCAGAAATATTTTCTCTATGAAAGCTACCTTGCCTTCCTGGGGCTCAGGGTATTACAGTTCTCACTTTGTGAGGGGAAAACTGAGTCTACGTGCAAGCTTCAAATAATTGGTTTTCTTTGGGCGACAATGTAGGCTTTCATTACAAAGCCCAGATTTTTCAGAGTACTGAAGCACAGCTGGTGTTCTTTGAATGGGGGAAGTTGACGTTTCAAAATTCTTGGAACCTTCAGAACGTTTTCAGATTGATCATATGTTCTTTCATGGTAAACTGGATTATTCAGAGGAACACTCCTAATGAGAAAGTAAAGCCTGTCATCCCTCCAAGTGTTGTGTGACCTGCACAGTAACCATCAGACAACCCGATTACCAGTTACTAGTTGTGTGCACGCAAACCAACAAACATCATTTCATTTGATATGTTTTCCCTAAAATAACCACTGAAACACATATATCTTCTGCTGAGAAACAGCAGAAAAGTATATCCCCATGTTTCCTCAGAGACAGACCAGTGCAGAAGAATTTAGAGATCAATCCTCTTTTATCAACAAGAAAATTCCAAAGCTGATCTTTGTGCACAGATAATAAATTGCCCAACAGCTTCATTTAAGACCCATTCTTCCAGAAGCCTCAGTTTTGACTTAAGATGCAATCTTTGTAATAGGGAAAGAAAAAATTCTGCTTTTTAAATAAAAAGTAATGCTTTGAGTTTTGGTTAATGCTGAATAGCAAAAGAACTTCAAGAATAGTTTCCTCTTTCTGCTTTAATCTGGCCTCTCAAGCTTCCACTTCCTTTTGCTCACTCAGACCAAGTCTGTGGAATCATTCTTTGTCTCTTTGATACTCTTTCCCCATTTTTGAAGTATTTACGACATCTGCCACTAAATAATTATTCGTGGCCCGATATTTCCCTGTGAGTTTACTTTGAGGTGCTGACAGAAAATTCCATAAGAAAGTGAGTTTCATTACCAGTGAAAGAACAGCTTAAGTAATATAGATAATATATAAGTCTTCATAAGGTATAATGAAAAGAGTGACACTGGTTTTGCAATGGTAGGTATTACACAAGTAATTAGTTATCTCTCTAAAATCAAGTCATTAAGTATCATACTATATTCTGAGACAGATATTTGAAAAACTTTTCTATAAGTGTTAACTTCTGCAGTAAAGTTCCTGGTAGGTTTTGAATTCCTCTCTCCAACATTTTTCCCTGCCTGTAATTTTTACCACGGGACCCTCAGGTATTAGATGACATCTGAAAAGGTGCTCAACAGCCTTGGACTTGGAGAAATAGCTCACTGAAATTCATGAACTTACAATTGCTAGTGTAATGCCTTTTGACCTGGGGTTCATTCTGCATCCTAAAACATATTACACTGGAGATACAGAACGACTGAGAACAGTGACTCTTGTGCAGGGAGGCATGCACTGAGTGACAGCCGTTTGATGTTTAACGTTATTTGCTTGCTTCTGTAAACTGAGGTTATGGTGTTCCCTTTTTCCATAGTAATGTACCTGGCCTCTGTTCAAGAGCTAAGAAAAATTCCAGAGCAACAGTAATGAAATGTCCCATGTTTTTTCCAAAGAAAGCTTCAAAAGTGATGATCTAAATGAATGGCACTTGATAAATATGACAAGAAAAAAATACAAAACACTGTGTCATCAGACCATTAAGAGAGCCTGTAAGGCAGAGCTGAGAAAAAACTTGGGAGAATCAGTACCAGAATTCAGGGAATAGGTAACATGAATGAAAAAAAAAAGTTTAAAACAGTAAGAGACTGATTAATTCCCGTTTTAAAGCAGTGTTGCTTGCCCGATTTTATTAATTTATCACTGAGCCAATACACATTCTGCTAGCGCAAAAGCAAGGAAAGCTTTCCGTTCTATACAATACCAGACTTTCAAAAATACTTTGCTGAACTACTTGAAGAAATTTTACACACGTGCATGTCACAAAAACTGGCTTCAGACAATTCAGAAGTTTTTCACTTACAAATTACATAGTTAGTTATGCTAATCTCTGAAAAGAAGTTACAACAAAGTAATCACATTTCTGGTCTCTATGCTGCCATGTTTTTCAGCCATATAGGGGCTGGAAAAGTAATATGCAGTATTAGTTTTATTTTCTGCTTTGGCACATCATTCTCTGAGAGCAATTCAATTCTCCTGTAGCTTCTGTTCCTGACAAGCTATTAGAAACAGGCAAAATGGTTTGCAAAATTAGTTTGGTTTTCAGTCAATATGAAAATGATTCACATCTTAAGCAATGAACAGCACAATGAAAAATGAAACTGTCCTATCAAAAAGGCCTGGGGCAAGAAGTGATGTTATAAGTTGATGTTCAGCCAAGTAATAAGCAGTGTCTGATTGCCAACTTTTTCTTTTCTGAACAGTTTGATGCAGACAGAGATGAAGAAGAAGTGTTCTCTGACATAAGCTCAGCAGTTGACAGTAAATTATTTGCCAACAAGGAGGCTGCGGCAGGTGGGTTAACGTAAAATATAAAAAACTATGTTTCATTATACTGCATCTAACATCGGTGGGGATGCCTGTTTCATTTCTGCAAGTACGGATATACTGTGGCAAAGCCTTGACCAACTTCAAACCTTTGCACAACCAACGGCAAAAAAAAAAATCTCTTTACATTTGGAAACTTCATATTGCCAACCTAACATCTTGTTTATCTACAAGCTCACCTTAAAATACCATGAGCAGTCCACTAAAAAACTGTCTCATTAATACAAAAACTTTATAAGTTGATCAATTCCAGTTGTCAGTTCTTTCAGTTCCAGGTGATGCCTCAGCATTCACCAGAAAACCAGCCCTATGAGAGTGAAAATCATACTTCCCTGATGATTGGCACTAATTCTGAAACCATGTGTTACTATGTCAGGCATTTGGGGGGGTTATTTCTTTATATGTTTATCATTTGTGCTTGCTGAGGCTTGAATGTCTTCAAAGAAAAAGATTTTGAGGGACAAAGGACTGCAAGAGTATTGAAGCTAAAAAATCAAAGCACAGACCCCGTAGCATCTGTCAGAAATATTTTCCTGAGAAAGGAAAGGAGAATGGAGGAGAATGAGCAAAGTGTTTCTTGGTAACTTCACAACTACGTCTTTTTATGGCAGGGAGGCAGCCAGGAATGCCATCTAAGTGGGCAATGAGGGTTGTATAGGTAGATGGGGTCATAAATGTCACGTGAAACAGCACACAGAAAAACAAGATTCTAGGTGATACATCTTCCTGTGAAGTTTACAAGCTTCATTAAATCAGATGTTAAGCATGTGTAGCTGTGGAAATAGTGTGTCCAACCTCTCCTCTGTTTAAGGGAAAACTCACCTGCCATAAACTGGCACACAAGGTAACTTCAGTTATTTGTAATTTGAACAAACGTCTGGTGAGTGCCAAGGAAGGAGGAATTGATGACGTACAGTAAAGTCTAGCGGTAGCACTACATCTATTATCTCTTTTTGACAACAGGGGGATTACTGTTCTCTGCTAGCAAGACATTTGCAAAGTGCAGTGATTAAGGCAGAAAGATTAGGTCATATTTTGAAGATAGGAAAGGGGAGTCCAAGCTAGCTAGCCTACAAAACCCACCAGTAAGGCTATTTTTGATAATGTTCAAAATGAGATAAAGATGAATTATCAAGGCTGGGGGACAGTGTATGGGTGAGGAGCTGAGAATGATAAGTAGTGCATTAGCTTAAAAAACAGGTTTCTAGGGGTCAGCTTTGAGATAAGATGCGAACAAGAGTAAAGGTGACTAACTTTCTGCATTAGGAGACTCGCGTATTTCTTTTTTCTCAGCATTTTTCCTAGAGGCAAGAGATTGAATCCAAAACTAAAATGACATCCCCATTATATAGAATCATATTGGTAATTACCCATGGATTCCCTAATTAAATGGACTATGTACTGAGTAGCAAGATGAAGGAAATGGCATAAAGGCGCTTGCTCTGACAGATTGACAGAAGCTAAACATTTTGCAGAAACTGTTTGTGATCCTGGATGAGGTCCAGTCAGTTCCTTCAAAGTCCAGTCTAGTTAATAAGTTCCTCACCAAAGTCAGAAGCCGTGCCACAATCATCTAATTAATGCCTAACCTGTGCACCAATAATAGTAAAGAGATTTGAAGTAGGATTCCCAGAGACTCTATGAGACCACATATTTAATTTCTAGAGGTTGCAATTCCAGCATTGATCTCACTTTGTCTTTTAATCCTTTTAGTGATATCACAATATATTTTGGTTCCTAATGGCTAATGTAAACACAGCATTTCTAATATTTTCATGTTTCTATGTTATACCTGTAAAATCCAGTTGTAATCAACTGTGTAACAATAGGTCGAAAGAAATCAACTGAATATTTTTATAGATTAAAATGCAGTTTTTGCGTTGTTGCTTTCTACAACATACAAAGACCGTTGCTAAGAGCAACAACCTGTCATGGAACTCAACAGTGTAAGTTGCAATAAATTTGTATTAGAGGCAACTTACCAAGAGCAAAATTAAAATGCAATCATTCTAATGCTAATCAGTCCTTCAGCAAATTATTTCTACTGCATTCTACATTTATCTTCTAAGCATTTGTCTTGCCGAAGTACTTATTTGCCACATGTATTAACTGAGTTATTAGACATTGCTTCAGAGCATGTTCCAAAATATAAAAAGATATTTTAGTTTATTGAGCTTAAACATGTTATTAAGAGAAGCAACACGATTTGCAGGATAGTCTTTGATAACTTTTATGACAGACAAGGTTGAACAGTGCAAGTACTATAGTTGTTAATAAACAAGTATGGGCATACTTGACCTAACGAACCATATGGAAGAGAATTACTACCAGGACTGGAAATACATAAAGGATTTAAGTAAGGACTGGAAATCCATCAGCTGATTTGCCAAAACACAGATGGTCCAAGGAGCAGACTTAATTAGCTCGTATGATGGGGTATAGCTCTCTTGTAATGGGAAATTAAATCGACTGCAGATAAATTTAGACAGATCAGTACTACTTAGTTTCATTGCATAAATGAATTTAGCAAACGGAGAAAAAGCAATGCTTGACATTTGCATTCATGAAAACTTAAGGATGTTTTGGAGAAAGTGACACACACATCCTGATNCCTTAAGGATGAACGCATTTTGGAGAAAGTGACACACACATCCTGATATGTTTTTTAGGACCAGAGACATTTACAGCCACAATGTCCCTGGGTTCTGGGGTGTGTTTCTGTGGTAGGAATCACGCACCTGCCCATAACAGCCATCCTCTCTCAAGTTTTCCATGCCCAACCTGTGCAATTCAGCCTAGGAACAACCACCAAGATATAAAATAGCATAAACTTTACAAATACAGCCTCAGGGTGAAGTGTAACACTGATATGTTTTTTAGGACCAGAGACATTTACAGCCACAATGTCCCTGGGTTCTGGGGTGTGTTTCTGTGGTAGGAATCACGCACCTGCCCATAACAGCCATCCTCTCTCAAGTTTTCCATGCCCAACCTGTGCAATTCAGCCTAGGAACAACCACCAAGATATAAAATAGCATAAACTTTACAAATACAGCCTCAGGGTGAAGGAAGCAACTGAGCACAACTCCACCCCACACAGAGGAGTGTGTCTCTCTGACTGTCAGACCTGACAGGGGTAGCTCCTACCAGCACACCCTTGTACAACTGCAGCCACCCATCAATTCAACTCACCCCTCAGTTCTGTGTCAATGGGTGCTCTTGCATTCCTAGCAAGACAAATCTCTATGAACAATGCCCTCGGCATCAAGATACAAAGACTAGCAAAAAAAAAAAAATCCGAAGGAATGCATTCTGGCAGATCTGCTGTTTCTTTTTTCAGCAACCTGCTGCTCCCTGGAGAGCTGATTATTCAGTTAACAGGGATTTAATAAAAACTTCCAAGTGATTTACTTTTTAATTGTGCAGTACTGTACTTATTAAAATCGTCTCTGTTTTTTCCCTAAAGAAAACGCAGGGCACATGAAAATGACCAGGTTTCCCTTACCTCAACTTTATGCACACACTCAAATTGAGGAAGCATATTTTAAGTCATCAGAGTCCTATTTCAGATCAGGTTCCTGCAAGCTATTTCTCTGTAGCAGTAGGGCTTTTATATCTTTTCTTAATGCTGTTTTTTTTAAAAAAAAAAAAAAAGCCCTGTTGATTCTCCCCATTTGAAATTGCTACAGTTACTCAGAACATTTGCCATAGGTTCATACAAGCATGTAAAGGCTCTACCTTAACCAAGAGCTGAGATTATCTGGTGGAATGGGGCATCCCTTTGGAAGGAGTTAGGACAATTCAGACTGTAAAACTTTCTTCCTAGTGGTAAACAAGTAATAAGTTTTTTTATAGCCTAGTTCTCAGTGTACCAACTCATTGAAGGGAAAAACAACACAACTCAGAAAAGGCAATGAAACTTACTCATAATCAGCTGCTTTGTTGTCAGAGCAGATGTGGAGCCTGCTGACTCGTGGAAAGCAGGAAAGCATGTTTGCTTCCAAATGCTTTAACTAATCCTCCTCTTTTTCTTAAGCCAAAATTTTGTGTTTCTCTCTTGATAGCTGAACACTGCCACAAGTTTCATATAAAGTGTGACTGATAGAAACTTGGGCTGAGAAAACCTGAGCTGAGTTTTGAATTATTCACTCTTTCTCACACTCTCCCCTTGGCAATAGCCTTGACAGTAGCTTTGCCTCCCACCAGGACCACTGACTCCCGGTACACTGCAAAGTGTCTATCTGCTACACTTCTGCTGCCATTAGTTAACGAGCCTGTTGTCCTCCCCTACAGGACCCGTTTTAGCAAAATTTAGTCCAAACTCAGCAAAATATGCTCCCTCCAATAACAAACTGAGCTGAACAATAGCTAACTACTCATGCTTATTCATACTGCACCAAGTATATCACAAGCACCCTTCTGTATCCCCTCATTGCATTATCTTGTCCTGGAAGAACTTAAATTCCTTTCTGGTAGATTTGCAATTTGTGAATGGGAGAGAAATCTATAGACTGTTCAGTGATAGATACTTATGGGGTTTGTTAGTTTTCATTGAACCATGAAGAAAAGGTATATTTTTTTCAATTTTCCTGACTTTCCTTGAATACACCCTAGAAAGAAGCTATGCCTCTCCAAGGAAATCAGTGCCCTACTTCAAGAAAAAAGGCCTTAAAGAAGCTTGACCATATTAAAATGTTATAATCATTATGGCTTTTATCACTTAAGATACATTATGCATCAGTATTCATTGACTGCCTGACCTTTACATTTAAGTTCGCAGCACTATATTTCATATTAACATTTCTCGCTAAGGATACACGCTGCTTTTGGTAGTTAAGTGACAGTTAATCACATACTTGCACACGAGTGCCTTTAGAAGCGATTGATGTGTCAGGGTAGGCCAGTGCTGGTGCCAACCGAGGCTTAGTTGACTTATACTGTCAACAATGACACAGTGTTAAGAATGAGATGTCAGCTGCATAAAATAAACAAAAAAAAGAATTCTCTCAGAAGTTGCAAATCTATTGGGTTGCATATATATATTTTTTTTTTACAGACAGGTATTTTCAAGACCATAAAGTATATAGTCCAAAGAACATGCTGCACATACCCATACAACATTCCCTTTCCGGTTTGGGGTTTGTTTTTATATAGTAGTCTCCTGAACTATAAGCAAACACTGGGGTAGAGGGGGAACACACAGCAAACAAAAACACCAGCAGAAGGTAAATCCAAGTGTTTTCCTAGTATCTCTTACGTAGTCCACAGAATTGCATCAAAATTAATTTGGCAGCAATTGTAATATGGATTGCAAATTAAGGCACCCCAGAATCATCATCTCTGCAAAGCTGTTATGGTTTTAGTCATCATGACATCCAGTTCCTCTCCCCTGGTCTCTCTCTCTCAGTGATGTTTCGTTCACCACCTACGTAGATGACTACTATGTAAACTTTGAAAGCAAACAAAAAGCAGATAATACGTAAATGCGCTCGGCACAAATCAGACTGAAATCTGTTACTGACAGTGCTTGTTAGAGAGCCACGCATACAAACATCTCTAGTGGTGAGAAAACAACTCCAGGTCATCAGTAATCTTAAAATGATGTATCCTTAATGCCAGTGCTTGTAGAGACACCCGTAAGCCAAGAGGGTTCCTCTTTCTTGTTAGTGATCTTGTCTGACTGGGGGCATGTGGGCACAAAAAGCATGTCTCATACTTGCTCTGATGTTACCTGTCACTCGAAGAGAGCAATTGGAATCGCTGGTGGCAACTGGCTGGTTACAATTTTTAGATCTGTGCATCATTACAGTATTTTTTGCTATTCTCATTTTAATAATGCTGCAAAAAAGACCCCTGTAGTCACATGCCTATCGACATTTGAATGCATGTTGAATATGTGCAAGATTTGGATTTGTCATTTGAAGGGCACAGGAGACTGTTTCTCTCCTTATTGCCCAGGAGTGAGATAATCTGAATGGGGTGATAAGTCTATGATAAAAACATGGCGCTCACTCTACATGCTTCCTGTGTTTATATATTAAAATGATTAGTGGTTTATCCCCCTATTCTGGTTTAGCAATGGCTATCCTCCTACACTGAAATATCACGCCCAGTTTTTATTATCCTGCACCTCAGCCATTCAGTTGAAGTTACACTGGAAAGCTCAGCCAAGTGGAGGCTTGTCAGCAATCAAATTTTAATCAACCTGAGTGCAAGAGTCTGCATGACTCACTGATCCTGCCATGGGAAGACACAGGGAGAAGGGACAGAGACAGATCGTTGACTTGGAAAGGGGTAGGATAGGAATGGGGACTGCTGCTCCATTCCCGTGGACTGTTACTCCAGGATTCTTATCTGCTAGTCACCAGTTAGTCAGTATATCCTTTCTCTTTCCTAAACACAGTTTTTATTCTCTCCTGAGCAAAGACCCCAGTAGCAATTTTACAATTGCAAGTCATGGCACGCAGAACACCTCACCCAATAAACTCACAATCTAGCAGAAACAATTCACCATTTAGGGTCACAATTCCTTAAGGTTTGTGGTAGCTTTTATGGATGCTTTGAAGGCTTTGTTAATAGAATACCACTCACCCAGTTACTCTAGCAATTCTGAGTAGTTCGTTGGATCACAGGTTTTGCATACAGACAACTGGAAGCATTATATTGTTCCATCACAACGTAAGAATTTCCAACCCATTTCTGAAGTCTAATTTCCTTTCCTGTTTTAGGGCCAAATGAACTTGATTGCGGTCTGGGTATGGATTCTGGAGATACTGTTTATACAGAATTTGACTTTGAAGACCAGGTAATTTTATGTATATGTGGCCTCTCTCTAAACAGTTTTCTAGTTAATGTACATGCTGTGCTATACAATTTTCCTGAACAAGGTGATGGAACTTTTACAGTCCCTAAGGGTTTTTAAGAGCAATATAAGTATATTTGTGATACACAGAGGTTGCTTTTCTGGTTATGAGAAAAGAGTGAATATTATTGTGGTTTTAAGAGCCTGTATTCCCATCACTGTTCCATTTTCTCCACAAGTTGTAAAATGCTGGCAAACCGTGGCAAACTGGATTGTTAGAAATCACTGTAAGTCTACTGTACATTTAAGAAGAGAGAGTATAACATTTTTCAAGAGGGGCATGAAAGTATAAAAAGTGTGAAATGTGACTAACACCAAAACAAACGTTTTTCCTTTGGAAAAGAAAAGTGTTTTTAAGAAAAAGATGAGAAGTGCTTACAGTGCGTGGAAATCAGCCTTTCTGCTGATCCCGTTCTATCCACATATAAAAATGAAATTTTGATAGCATTTTACTTGTACAGAGGAAGAAAGAAGGCTAAAGGGGAGGGGGAATGATTGTATATATCTTTCCTCTCTAATCTTCACCTCAACACTAGTAAGGCCACAACTGTGTCCAGTTCTAGGCTCACCAGTACAATATACAGAGCTGCTTAAGAGGGTCCAGCAAAGGGCTATTAAGATAATTAAGGGATCTCTCCTATGAGAAGAGGCTGAGAAAGCTGAGAGCGATGAATCTGAAAAAAAGAAGGCTCAGGGGGATCTCAATAAGTGCAGAAGTCTGAAGGGGTGGTACAAAGAAGATGAAGCCAGGCCCTTTTCAGAGGCTACCAGGGACAGGGCAAGAGATAATGGGCACAAATTGAAACACAAGAGATTTCTGTGGCTTGGACATAGTGCTTAGCATAATTGTTATTAATCTTGTTACTGTGCTGTGGTTAGGCATTAAAAGAACAACTTAAAATTATTAAAAAAAAAATCTTAAAAAACCATTTGCATACCACACTACCATACTTATGGGTGGTGGTTTTGTACGTTTTGCTTCCTGCCTTTCACTTTTGCACTCCTCTGCTTGTATTTTCTTCACGAATACCACAAACACTTCTCCAAATTTGGGAGCAGCTTGGCAAAGAAGGTTATTTTGCATTTCTGTTATCATTCAGCTAAATGCAATTGCGAATGTTCTCACCTGTTTTCTCATTATTTGCAAAAGCTGTCTTTTCATGTGAAATTTTCAAGCAAGTGACAAACTTGGGACCAAAAAAAATCTGAATTTTCATTCACTATCATCCATTCATTCCTTCCTTTTCCTTCACAGTAATCAATGCAACATTGTCTTCACCTGCAAGATGTTATGTTTTCTAGCCCTATTAATTTCTGTTAATTTATGATCCTTCTACTGGATTGTTTTTCTCACTTATTCCAGTTTATCTTTTTTCTCTCTCCAAATCTCATCTTAAACGGCATAATTTCATAAATCCTTCTTAAAACTTTCTTTACCCATGGAAACTCTTAAGTTTCTCATCATCTTTGGATTGTACTTATTTATTGCAGGGCTTAGGCCTTTATACCCTATAAAGCAGAAAGCACATTTAAATTATGTTCGCATTATGTTGATGTTAAATTTTTAATTTTAATGATGTTTGAAAGGCATTCTTGTGGCAGAGCCTAAACACTAAAGGAATTATACTCTTTATTCATGTTTGAAATGCTGTTCAAATGACAATCACGAGTTTTATAGTTACATGATAAAATGAACAGAAAAACTATATGAAAGTTATCCTAACCTATAGTTTTAAAATGTACGGTTCACTGATGAACTATTACACAGTCCATAAAGGCACTGGCTGTAGTTTTGAATTAAGTTGGAAGTGGTTCTAGCATGAGACTAAACCAGAAGACTACGATAGGACCTTAATGCCTTTCTCTATAGCAAATATTCTTTCTGCCAGATGTGGCAATTCTGTTCTCATTATTTACCAGACCAGCACATTCCCAACTTGGCAAGAGTGCAATACTGTTATTAAATAGAGAATGAAAAATGAAGTATAAAAACAGTGCTAAAAACCCTTCAGTCTAAGAGAGATACATAAACATGGAGTGGCTGACAATGACTCTCTTCAACTGCCAGCTGATATCTTTGATACTTGTGACATTTCTATTACTAATAAGTATTTTTATACCCGGTTCATCTGAGATGCATTGTAAAAAATATTTTATAAAATATAAAGGAGGAAGCTATTGCAACAAAATGCCCTCGCTACGTAAATTTTGAAATGGTGCAAGCAAGCATTACATAAAGAAGCAAAACAAGGAGTGGAGATTAACATAAAGCCATGACACCACGTAGCTATCGAGTCTGAAAAACAAAATCAGAAATAACTCTCAGCAAGAAAAGATCAATAGCTGAACTCAGAAGTGAGGAATTGCTCACATTTAAAACTTGAGCTCATTTTGACTATGGTAGTGGTTTAATATTCCAGTTATTTACCACATGCTGTTTATGAATTACACACAGCACCAACAACCTTTACTCAGAGAATCCCAAGTGGAAAAAGGAATGCGTGTCTGGATACAAATGTGTCATGCAGCGATGTTACTGCATAGGAAATCTGTCATGAGAACGTGGGGGATAAGGATGCTGGTTTCTAAGCAACCTTACACAGCTGAGCAGCTAAAAATGGCTGGAGTTTTGCAGATCTTGGTAGTCACTGAACAAGAGGAGCTGGGGGCAAGAACAGTGTTCTGAAGACAAAGCCATCGCTGGGGATGAGTAGCACTCAGCACTGCTACAACAGACGTACGCAGGTACCTTTGCACTTTCTCGTTCTTGGAATGAGCTGGGAAAATCTCCAGTGTAAACTAAGCCAACAAAGAAGTCGGAGTTCTTCAGATGCCTGCTGCTTGATCCAGAATAATTGACAGGCAGAAGCATGGAGAATAAGCGGTGTGGTTCCAACTACCCATGTGGTAATCAGCTCACCTAGGAACGCTCCAAAACACACTAAAGCACTTCAAGAAACTCCCAGTACCCACTGTTGAAATACTACAAAGCAACACTAATGCAGGCTAAGATCTGGCTTTTGTGGAGGAAATACATAGGGGAGACAATAAAAAAATAACTCAGAAAAAGCTTGAGCTTTGTATTGTACATTTTATAAATGAACATTCAATTAAATTAATGTAACTACATTAAAAGCAAATGGATTGTTTTCTACCAGCTATGCATGAATGCTTCAAGAACTAGAAGACTTGCAATCATTAAGTACCTACAGTGTTGAAAGGCAGGAAAGAAATACCCACTTTTTAAGAATTGTTCTCCACATCACTATTTTTCCTCTTCTTTCTCAGATCTGTAGCTGTCAGATCCTATATTACAGAAAGGATAATCTAAGTTTTTAGAATGACTGCCTAAAAGATATTGCTTCCTCCCCCCAAAAAATACAAGCAGACAGTACCTCTCACTGAAAATGCCTTGTGGAAGAACCAAAGTTACACACGGTAGCAATCTTCATAGCCATTTTTAGGGTAATGATTACACTACTCATTATTTAGTAGATTACACAACTTTGAAAAATGATGAACAAGGGTAAATTTGAGAAGTTTCAGATATTTTTACCCAGATTAAGACATCAGGAATAAGTTTGAGACCATTCAGTTTTGGGTGCAGAAGTATAGCTTCTCTGTGCTTTATAGAATATTTTCAATTTGCAGAACTCACTGTTATGACAAGCATCTGGTTTAATAAGGGTTGTCCTTTGCTGCTGGAATGCTCTCAAGCATGATGCAGGTTTTCACTGTTCATTCTGTTCGTTTATACTTGCCATTCAATTTCTCAACTTTGCCAGAGAGAGCGTCAATACATAATACCTCTTGTTTCCAGAGATCAAACAAGTTTCACGTTTAAGAATTGGATTTTTAATTAGAAACCTACCATTTAGCTTATCTCAAGTGCGTTCAGGCCAAAAAGGAGTATTGAAATATTGGCAACAGTGAATCCTATCAAAGACTTCCAGTAAAAAAGAGCATTCAATTATTTTCCTGTAAGAACAAGGCTTTCAAGACAACCTTAACTAGTCTGAGGAATATTTAGACTGATTAGAGAAAGAGTTAAAACATGCAGTCAGGCAACTCCAGAATAAGCAACTGAAAAAGTGCTCATAGAATCAAACACACTGAAATTCAGGAAACATGAAAATCAGGTAAACTTAAAGTGAAAACCTTAAAAATACACTTAGCTTCTTCTAATATTTGTGTGTCTTTCACATCTATAACACAGAAAAGCATCTTTGTGCCTCAAAGGAAGTTACTGGTTCATAATTAACATGTTTCCATGCCCTTCCAGTGTCAGGCTACATTCACTTATGCAATTAGGTAAATGCAATGGCATATACACAGGAGAGACTTCCTTTTTTTTTTTTTTTACCTGTAGGCATGTCAAAGACCTAGGAAGAGTAGATGGAAAAAAAGACTGAAAGATAGGAAGAGGTTTTTCTGTTCAGCAACGACAAGCAATCTATTGAATTAAGAAAACTGCATAGCCCAATCTTTGCTGCAAGTGCAGAAAGTTTTATAATTAGAAAATGTGACAGCTCACTTGAAAAGCAACAATCAAAACCAAAATGAAGTGGAGGGGGGGAAAAAAAAAAGCCCTCAAAGAGACTTACTCTCATTCTAACGAGAGGAAACAAGCTTTTGATTAAAAGTTGTTGCCATGTAGTGGCAACTCTTCTTACAGCTCGCNACCTTAAAAATACACTTAGCTTCTTCTAATATTTGTGTGTCTTTCACATCTATAACACAGAAAAGCATCTTTGTGCCTCAAAGGAAGTTACTGGTTCATAATTAACATGTTTCCATGCCCTTCCAGTGTCAGGCTACATTCACTTATGCAATTAGGTAAATGCAATGGCATATACACAGGAGAGACTTACTCTCATTCTAACGAGAGGAAACAAGCTTTTGATTAAAAGTTGTTGCCATGTAGTGGCAACTCTTCTTACAGCTCGCTGTCATTTCCCACCCAGCGCACAGACAGATCCAGCCCTTAGAGGAGCAGGAGGAAAGCTTGCTGTGAACTGATGAAAAACAGACTCTATTGCTACCAGCATTTCTGGCTTGACTGATTATAGCCTGAAACTTAACTATTCAAGAGAGATAATGAAAAGGGTCTGAAAATCTTTTCAGTGCAGAAGCAACACTCCTGAAACTGATGGGTGACAGCAAACTGAAAGCCTCGTTTATAACTAAAGCTCCGTAGATTAAACCAGAGACAATTTTCCTCCATTTACTATGTTCCATATCAGTTGTCACTGTGTTTTGAATCCATTTTCTATATGTGAAATATTCAATCCAGTTAATTTATTTAACAATTTGAACACAGTGCTCCAGAAGTCGACACTTCAGTACGACCAAGAGCAAACTGCACATATCCTGAAACAGGAGANAAAACAATAAAATATAAAAATAAGTAAATGTAATGGCATATACACAGGAGAGACTTCCTTTTTTTTTTTTTTTACCTGTAGGCATGTCAAAGACCTAGGAAGAGTAGATGGAAAAAAAGACTGAAAGATAGGAAGAGGTTTTTCTGTTCAGCAACGACAAGCAATCTATTGAATTAAGAAAACTGCATAGCCCAATCTTTGCTGCAAGTGCAGAAAGTTTTATAATTAGAAAATGTGACAGCTCACTTGAAAAGCAACAATCAAAACCAAAATGAAGTGGAGGGGGGGGAAAAAAAAAAAGCCCTCAAAGACACTTACTCTCATTCTAACGAGAGGAAACAAGCTTTTGATTAAAAGTTGTTGCCATGTAGTGGCAATTCTTCTTACAGCACAGACAGATCCAGCCTTTAGAGGAACAGGAGGAAAGCTTGCTGTGAACTGATGAAAAACAGACTCTATTGCTACCAGCATTTCTGGCTTGACTGATTATAGCCTGAAACTTAACTATTCAAGAGAGATAATGAAAAGGGTCTGAAAATCTTTTCAGTGCAGAAGCAACACTCCTGAAACTGATGGGCGACAGCAAACCGAAAGCCTCGTTTATAACTAAAGCTCCGTAGATTAAACCAGAGACAATTTTCCTCCATTTACTATGTTCCATATCAGTTGTCACTGTGTTTTGAATCCATTTTCTGTATGTGAAATATTCAATCCAGTTAATTTATTTAACAATTTGAACACAGTGCTCCAGAAGTCGACACTTCAGTACGACCAAGAGCAAACTGCACATATCCTGAAACAGGAGAAATTTTCATTGAGACCTTTTAAAATTAGATAAACATTAAATAATTTAGAGGTCAGATCCTGAATGTACTGTATTAATCACGTACTTTGTCTTTACTTGAGAACACAAGGAATTTCTGGTATAACAGCACTTTTATTCATACATGCTATACAGCATTAATAATTACGGGTCTTTGTAAAATGACCAAGGGTATCCAGGAACCATTTGGACTTTTACTGCCAAACATTTCTGCAATAATCATTTTTGTTTCGCTCATAAGCAGCAGCATCAATTTGAATTACAAGTTCTGGTTCTACAGGGAAGCTGATTGAAACAGGAGTACGCAATAAAAAAGAAAATGGACTCTACGAAACTCAGAGAATGACTGAAACTGCTCCCTCAACATTTGTTTTTGTTAAAGAGCACAGAAAGACGGAGTCGAATCTAGTTTAAGGATATCTGCAAAAAGAGATAATGCATAAGCATCCAAAGAGATGAAAGAGCTGGAGAGGCAGACCTAACTACAGAGAAAAAGATGTTTAATAGAAATGTACTGAAGTCAATGAACAATCTGTTCAGTTCAAGTTGCCATGGAAACTATCCTATTAAATGCTTAAAAAAAAAATCAGTTCTAGAAACTAAGTGCTACAGTTTGCCTGTTACAAAGTGCTCCTTTAATAAGCTCAAACTGAGTGTATTTTGGTGCTTCTATAACATTCTGTAAACTTATAGAATTATTTTTCTACTCCCAGTCACCGTTGTACACTCTAGCAAAGGCATGTGAAAGAAAGCCCGCTGCTCTCTTTTCCCCCTCGCAAATCACAGTGAAATGGGGGAAAAAAATTGCTGTAGACTCAATCTGCCTTTTTTTCTTTGGAATTCATTCTGGAACGCCAGAAGCAGTTGTTTGCTCCTCCTTTCACACTTTTTGGATTCAATGATACATATTGGGGGGGCATGCTAAACTGCCAAGGTTAGTTGAAATCTTCACATCCTGATTTCTTTTCTGATTTTGAACCAAAAGTTGCTGCCTGCAGCTCTGGCGGGCAGTACAGGGCATGAGGACTCAGTTGCAAGGTATTGAGCTTGTGAAAGTTGTTGGAGACAAACAAGAGCAGCAGCAGCCACCTTCTTCAAGACGTGTTGCATTTATGCCCCATTGAATACTTTTGCAGTAACCAAGGAAGCTCTGTTCTGTGCCTTGTGGATGTGTCTATAGAAAAACACATCACAACTTACAGTACCTCACCCTCTTCTTTCCAAGCAAAAGCTCTAGGATAGTGCATCTCCTTTTCTCACACCAGTTTGCTCCTCCACTGGCAAACTGAGACCTCATTCTTTCATGCACAAAATATAACTTTACAGCCAAATTTATGAGTTCTGTGTTTACATGTCTAACTTTACAGCCCACGGAACCTTATAGTTCTTTGGGACTATCAGGCATCCTACACAGCTGCTACAAATAGGGACCACATCAGATCATTTCTTATTGCATGTAAAATTAATAATGAAAATAAAAGATATATTTATATCCCTTCTCTCCTCCTGTATCTAGACACCTTACTCAGGGCTGTGGATGGATTCTGTTCATATAGTCCAATATCCCTAAAGACAGCTACCAAAGCCCCTTAAAAATATTTGTAGCAGCAGTTTCTATATTTTAAAACAGTGAGGAAGAGCTTTTTCTAAAACATATTAGCATTTCTTAAGCACCGTAAAGTACATTCTAGAGATTTTTACATTTATATATTAAAAAATAGTGCCTGCAAAGATGTTTTACTATATGGGATACAAAAATGCTCTCTAAATATCTTATTTGTATTGTACTGAGGCAGACGAGTGGCTTCTCAGAATACATTGGTAACACTATTAAAAAAAAGCAGAAAATCTTCTGTATTTTCAGGACACCATATGTTCCCCATTTGGTGTCTTTTTATTCCTTCAGTCACTCTTGTGGTTGTGCAGTCAGCTTTAGTCAATTTGTACTTAAACACCAGTCATAAGGAGTGAGAAGTGGCCTCATTATAGAATACCTTCACTGTAGTGCTTCTCATATGAGGATATCTCATCAATAAATCCCTTCTTAATAGGGAAGTTCTTTATAAATGCTGTAAAAGTTCCATATGGAAAGTTATAAAACTACCTAGTAAAACATAAATAGATGTAAACCTAGAATATGCTTAGTCAAATGTTAAGCAGAGGAGGTCTTTGAGAGGTAAAATATCAGCACAGCTGTCAACTTTTATCCTAATAGCAGCAAACCACAGGCTCTGAGGCCACATACTGGTCTTATTTTTACAACACCCTGTTCTACTCCTTCTCTGTGCCAAGATCTTTCAGACAATGCTGTAGTTCCAGATTTTAAAAGGTCTGCTCTCATTAGCTACATTTCCTGCATCTACATTTCTTGCCTCTTCCTCTGTGCTACAATTCTGTGTGCTAGGTGTCTCTGAATTATGTATCGAGGCATGCAAGTAAATGGCTGATGCTATCAGGGCACAGCAATGCCAGCAGCCCTCCTTGTCTCAAAACCTGATCATTTGCCACACGAGGGAAAGGCATCTACTCATTTTTCAGGTGCCATACTGAAAGTAAACAACCTACTTTTTTTTAAATGGGCAGTGCTAAATTATGACTGGTAAAGTCAGAATTATGACAGGTAAAGAACAGAGCTTTATATAGAATCATAGAATCACCAGGTTGGAAGAGACCCACCGGATCATTGAGTCCAACCATTCCCACCAATCTCTAAACCATGTCCCTCAGTACCTCATCCACCCGCACCTTAAGCACCTCCAGGGAAGGCGAGTCAACCACCTCCCTGGGCAGCCCATTCCAGTGCCCAATGACTCTTTCTGTGAAGATTTTTTTTCCTTATGTCAAGCCTGAACCTGCCCGNACAGAATCTTGGACGAGTGCTGCAATGTGGGGCACTGGTTCATGCTAGGAGGAGTGCGGAAGAGGAGCAAGTGAATAGGAAAGACCTTTTTGAGCCTACCACCCATTGTAGACATAGGCAATAGAATGAAATAAAAAATTACAATTATTAGCAATCTAATTATCTGTCAGCATTTTCTAGATGCTATCAAAAACTGATTTTCTTTCAGTTTCTAGTTGTATGCATTCTAAACAAGCAAAAATCACCTTCAATAACACTAGCACTCTTCTCTCATCTTAATTGCTATTAGTCCCTTTTGACATAAATAACTCCGCTCCGCTGAGCAGCATGAACTGTGTAAGATTGCATTTCAAGGAAGAAAGGCCTTGAAGTCTGATTATATTCATACTTTGTGATATTATTTACACATGTTCGTTAGCTGTAGACCAGAGGAGGTCTGAGTACAGCTACACCTGCTTTCCAGAGGCATACTTTAACACTCAGCTTGCAGTAAAAAGCTCAACCTCAAAATTGATTTGAATGTAAATCAAATTTAATGGCAAGCAACTTCATGGCTCATAAAATCTGTTCCCAGTGACCATTGCTCATACATAAAACCTGAAGCCAACCTAGCATCTCATTAAAAAAAATTTCTCCCTTACAAGAAGAAAACAAGAAGTTGAAAGAAATTCCAGAGCTGAGCTCTGACTAACCCCAATTTCTTCCAGTGCTTACTCAGCTCTGCCTAGCTAAAGCTTGCTCAGGGTCTTATGTTTTGCCATGCATGTAAGAACATCACTCAGAGATAACTACATTTATATAAGTAGAGGCTGCATACATCTAATCTGAAAGACCATCCTCTTTGATTAGGCGTATGCCTGTTAAATCCAGTCACAAACACATGTCAAACTCTAAAACCACACAGATTGTGACAGACTGGACTGTGCTAAAGCAAACAAATTGTATATGCAGACAGCGCTCAACAGAAAACTCTTCCTGCTTTCCGATTCCTTAAACTATATTAAAGAAACTCTCCTACTGATTAAAGAGAGAACTGAAGGTGATTTTAAGGGTATTATAGAAGCATCATCTGCAAACATCTGAGATTTCATTTAATATCACTTCATGAAGGACTAAGAATTCAAAGTAAATATACTACAAGCTGAAGAGGTTAAAAGTGGAAATCGAAGCCCTAAACCTAGTTCTGCTTCCATATATAACTGTGTTTACATCGACAAGTCACCTAACATCTCTGCTAGAATGGAAATAATGCCCTTGCCTCCATTCCCAAAGGAAGTACAAGGAAGATTTGTGTGCTTTGAAGAAATAACGTGCTACAGGAGTACAAGTGTTTTGCATGTGTGAAAACAGCAAAGGGAGAATTATACAGCTAAAGTGCTGAGAAAACAATGGCTCTATACCTGCATCCCCATCTGAGGGATGCTGATGATCAACATGTACAGTAGAAAGTACAGGCAAGAACTGACCAAGTTTTGTCCTTCTGTATTAAATTCAAATTTCTCTGTTGCTTTTCTTTTTATTTACACATTAAGTTCAATTCTCAACAATTAGTTTTTGGCAGATAAACGCGTAGTTTTCATTTGTTTAAATAATTCGTGCCAGACATGTTCCTTTGACTATTTAGATTCTCAAATTCAATCTTGAAGATTGGGTATAACTTTAGGAAACAATCATGCTATATATTACAACCAGTCTCACTCTGCTGTCTCTTAAGCCCTGATTATCCTCTTCAGGAAATTTCTAGGAGGAATTCATGTTAAATCTGATAGAAGTCTGAATAAAATGTGTGAAGCACTTCTCACCACATTTTTCATTAAGCATTCAAGCAACAAGGTGATAAGAGATTTGTTTTCCCTTTCCATGTAACAAAGAAACAGCACACCAGTGACTGGAGCAGAGGTTATTAGTGGGTAACAGGAAAACTCTCTCATTTTATTAGGTAAAAAACATTGACAGCAGTTGTTGTTAAACCCTAATGAAGAAAATGTCCCATCATTAGGTTTAAAAAAAAATGTATTTTATTGCTTCCTTTAAGTGTCCTTAATGACTTAAGATACATTAGTAACAAAACTCATAGCTCTGGAGAATTCTCATCATTTCCTTATTAGATGCTGTGACTTACCGTCTGTTTGTTTTATTATGGAAATTACCTCACAAATAGCAATGACAGGCAGTAACTTAAACACATTAACCTATGAAGTACCTACTACTAGGCAGATATTTACTAATAATGAGCTAAATGATAAGAAGCCAGAAAACAGCCAGAAGCCTGCATGTTTCCACTCTAGAGGGAAGTGCCAGGTAAAAGATTTTCTACAGGTAGAAAAATTCTCTATGTAGCTTTTTAATGTAGTGTTGGTATTGATTAAGCAGTTACACAGTCAGCTATGCCCCAACTAATTTATACTTTTCCAGATAATATTTGTAGATATTACCTGGCTCTGAAGGCATCTGAAATTAGAGGCTACTCAGCTTTCTTCAGAGCACATTGCAATCTTCTATGTAATCTTCCTCAGCTTGTATTCAACTAAATAGAAACGGCTATGCTGAAACTACAGAGGCTGCTCTGCTGCTAAATCACTGCATTCCTGATGGCAACGGGGTGTAAAATACTGTTAGCAATCTAGCAGTTGGTGGGACTTCTCCACATGTGATCACTTGTCAAATCCAGCAGTTACTTTCCAAAGCACTTTGGTAACCAGTCAGAACAGCACTTCCAGGCCAGTACAGGTTAAACTGTTCACAGTTCAGAAAGACGCAACTAGAAATGGTTATTGTCCAGTGTAAAGATGAGGGGACTGGTATTAACCAGGGTACTAGTCTGTCACACTCTGCAAGGACCACAAGCCAAGCAGCAAGGAAATCTAGCTCCTCACCCAGGACAGCAGAAAAACTGGTTGTAATTTTGAGGAAAGGGAAATTGTTCTAAGTACAGACTAATGAAAGCTCTGTAGGAATGCCTTGTCACCAAAACCAAATTAAATGTAGTTCAACTGATCTAATTTGTTCCTCCTGACTTTTCTTACAGCTCCCCTAAAACAGGCTTCCAGGTCCTCTTCCCACCCAAGTAGGGTGCTGGTCATTTCTGTCTGAAAAAAAAAATTGATGAAATAATTTACTCTCTGCAATATGGGGAAGGTTATTTTGCCATGGAAGTTCATGAGGGTTGGTGGTGTGCAGAGTTGCCTTAAAGAATTATGAAACATTCCCCTTTAAAAAAAAAGTGGGAAAAATATCATATTGAAACAATGTTTCTGGACCTGAAAAATGAGCAGTTAGGGATAAAACCAGAATTCATTATTCTGATATTCTGGGCTCTGATCACACTTCCTGTTTACCTCTTTTGAGTTGTAATTAGAATTCACTTAAATGCTTTTTCAAAGCACTTGTTCCTTACATGAACACAGCTTATTGGTTGCTTAACCTGTTGTTGTATTAAAGCAGATAAGGTTGGTGAAATAAAAGCAGCCGATAGCTTGTTTAGCTTCAATTCTGTCTGTAGTTTTTACATATTTCAGCTCTAAAAAAAACTGTAGCTCTTCTGCCATAAACTGATCTTCATCATCACTCGCTGCCCCAAGCAGCCCACCAGCGTTATGGAAGAAATTTCATTCTGCAACTGTAGAGGAGAACAAAGCAGCACTTGAAAGAAGTAACGCTTCTTTCATTTGATCTTAAACTTGTGACTGTGTTCTCAATTTTAAAGAAACTTCATTCTAAACTTTGTGCCTGAGATTATTTTGGTCCATAAACCTTCAAAGGCACGATAAGAAGCAGAATCTAAACCCAGACTTTTTTGTATGTAATATAGCTTTTGCAGGGTCAAATGTTTTATTGTATTATCACATCAAAGAAAAAGCATGTAAGGTTAATACTGCCACTTGAATTGCAGGAAAGACGTTAAACTCTTATTTGAAAGGTTGGTTTTTTTCCCTGAAAACTTGGTGGATCCAGTTACTTTTTTAATTTTGACCCTTATTTTTAATTAAGGTGGCAGTTTTGCTGCAGAATAACTGTCAATCAGAAAAAAATGGAAGCGTTCAATGGAGCAATGTACTGGTGTTTCAGCCTAATGAAGACTACTTCTGTTTCAGTGCTAACAGGAATACAAAGAAAAGCCTGCAGGGGTAGTACAAATACAACAGCCAAGGGTTTACCCCTTCTATTCACTGTGCAAAGTTCCTCATTTCCCTAATTTAATCCCTCTTTGTAGTCCATCAGCCTCATTGGCCAGTCTTGCGTGCTGAAAGTGAACACATTCCAAGTTGGTTTAGACCAAAGACTAATTCCATCTTTGTATTGTAACTCACTTCTAGACCTTACTCCAGTATTACCTTTCCACTAATAACAGTTTATCATACTACACTTGCTTCAGAAGCAACTCAGCACTGAAAATCCTGTTCCTCACAAAACCAGCATGGGCCAGTTACTCATCTCAAGTTGTCTTGGGTTCTCCACGCTCACATTCTACCAACTGAAACAGCACTAACAGCATTTCTGTGACAGTGTGAACTGTATCTCAACATAGATAAAAACTCGGAGGTTAGAATACAGAGAAAATAAAGATATACATATAAGCAGATAGCAGAAGAAATGTAAACTACGCAGATTATCCATTTCAATTTGTTAATTGCTCAATTAACAGGAGGAAGATCAGTCAAGTTTTTCTGGTTACGAGAACACAGTAGGTGAGTCTCTTTTTCCAGTACAATTTGCCATTTAATTTTGAAGCCTTTGATTTCCCATTGTATTTAAGTGGTTTCTTAGAAGGTAAAGTGAATTAAGGTTATTTACATTGTGAAAGTCACGTCTCAAAGGATTTTATCCTGTAAATGCTGTTTGAATGCAAATTAAAGCTTGTAAAAGAAATTTCTACACTCTTTAAACCAGCGGATGTAAAATTATTAGAAGGCATTTCTGTTAATCAGCATCAGATCTCATAGGTGTTTACAGAAATTGGTGGTTATTAAAAGCTTGTTGGAAGGTATGAGCTGGTAGGAGTCTAAGAGGAATGAAAGGATTAATCAAAGCCTTTCATGGATAATGATTTTATGTAATAAGAGATGTACACACCACGTAATAAAAACCAAAATTGTATGTGGCAAGTGAATGTCTTGTAAGTGATTAAGTGAGGACATAATAAAACGCCAGCAGGCTCAGATGATGTAAGGCTGCCTTTTGTACTGGTACAATCAGGCCGATAACTAGAAGTCAGACCAAAAAGAACTGCTTTCCGAAAACATACACTTTAGGTAAAAGGCAAAGCTGTAGAATATGCAATAGTTTTGGGGATAATAAGAGAGTAATAACTGGATTTCATTTAAGATCGTTATTATGGGGCTGAATTTGAGGCTTAGAGGTATTTAAGTCTACATCTCAGATGTAGTGCAGCAAATCTAAGATCCAAGTGGGATGTAGACAAACTTCTATAGCAATTATAGTGTAATAACATATTCAGGGGAAAATGCAGTGGCTCAGGAGGCATGTTATTACATCAAGATGTGCCTGCTTCTCATTTTTCTCTCCTCTTTCTGTTTATTAAGGAACTGATGGGTATGTGCAAGGCCTAAATTCTAAGCAAAATATTTTTACCCTGTCTGCAGGGAGAACTACAAAACTAGGAGATAAATGGGCTTGTGGGATCATAGCTTCTGCAGAGTTTTAAAGCAGAAAGTAAAAGTATCAAAATAGATCACCTTGCATGAGTGTTACAAAATTTAAAGTGTGTAAAGGAGATAAGGAGATAAGTAGTAGCTCTTGCCAACTAAAGAATTTTTGTTTCCATTTTAGAATTTTCAGAAGATCTGAGGAAGTCAAACATAATTTTTGTAGTTGGTAAGTAGAGTTCCTGATTTTAACTGCTGCGTTTGAAAATCCAGATAATATTTAGTTTTGATTATATGATATCTTTTAAACTTTAGCAGAACAGTTTGATTAGAAGCATTTACAGGTACAGTGGGACAATAACAATAGAACACTTTGAAACAGCCTCACAGGAGCAGAAAACTGTCAGGGTTGAGGAGGGTTGGAAAGAAAGCAAAAAGAAAAAAAGTTACCACAAATTCAGAAATGTTTTCCTGTGAGGCACCTGCACAGGTTGCCCAGAGAAGTTGCGGCTGCCCCATCCCTGGAGGTGTTCAAGGCCAGGTTGGATGAGGTTTTGAGCAACCTGATCCAGTGGGAGGTGTCCCTGCCCATGGAACTGGATGAGCTTTTAAGGTCCCTTCCAACCCAGCCCATTCTATGATTCTCAGTGGCCAAGTGCTCCATTGCATCGCTAGGAATGGTTACTCATTACACGGATGCATTCATGAGGAAATAGGATGCTTATAAAGTTGTTTTAAAACTAGGGATCTAAAGATGTGCATTTGAAGTACCTCACAAACTAATTGAAATAAATACACCATCTGCCATAGCTGACAAACTGAGATACTGTTTATAAGACAAAGGGGGGGAAAAAGCAGGCAATTCCCTCCCCCACTGATTTCCCTTGAAAGTTGTCCAAAATGGAAAGAGAAAGAAGATAGTCTAATTAGCAAAGACTCATACAAGAGCTAACATAGGAATTAATTGGAATAACAGCCAACTCAGATTAATTAAGCGACAACGTCAATGTTTTATCAAGAGTGTAAAGCAGAGACATCGAACCAGCAAGTCAAAAATATGGGGGATAACAGGGGAATAAAACAGGCAAAAGCGAGTAACCAAGTTACTTTGGCTTGTAAAATAAAATTAAAGAGAAAAATAAAGAATTGAACAAATGCAAGAAGAATTAGGAGAATGCTCCAATATTTGAAACTTAAGTAATGATTGGTAGTCACTACAAAAAAAAAAAAAATCAAATAATACCCCATCTCCCAAAAAAATGATTTCATTAGAGCAACATGAGAAGTAAAGTCTGAACCACAATGAGCAGACCATGATTTTATTATCTTAGCTAATGAGATATCTATATCACATCCAGAAAACTGCCATGCATAAGATTACTCTGAGCATTGCCCCTGCCTATCCTCCCTCCACAGGAGTTTCATAAAACAGAGCCACATTTGGCATGGTTAAGGCTGAAGCCAAAGCAGAAAATTTTCAGCAATCTTTATGCACTTCAGATCAGAGACAAATACCCCACACTTGATCTTAAATGCGGTGTTTAAATTTTAGTCACTGTGACCAATGTCCTGTGTAGAATCCTTGTCTTATTCTTGCTTATGAACCAAAGCTGGTAGTGGTTTAAGCTCAATGTAAATAAGACCAGTTTTCCAGCTGATGCTCTGAAGATATTATTTTTGGGAAAATTTGCAGATAAAACACTATCAGCCACAGACACGGGATTCTTGGGAATACAAAAAGCCCCATGCCACCAGAACCCAAACTTCTTTACTTGTCCAAGGTATGCAAGACCTTGAACAACTTTGAGTAGAGAGTTTTACCAGATGAAGTCCCTTCCTACCTTTATTATTCTACGATACTAGTATTACAGCTCCTTCTGCAATCAGACAGGCATAAGAGGAGCAGTGCTGATAACTAAAACCCCAATCAGTCCAGGGGCTGACTGCAACCCCAGTCAGTCCAAGGGTTAACTGTTAAAGCCTTTGGAAGCTGCTTTCTCTGACTTCCCATGAAATCAACTACACATTTTCTTTAAGAGGAATGAAAATCCAGTGATGTCCCAGGACATCACATCACTCTGCTAACATGTGCTCCAGGTTGTTTTTTGATTGAAATCAGCTCACAGGAAAAAAATCACTGAGGGATTTTTGTTGTTATTGTTAAATAAAAGCAACATTCTTGCATGGTTCTACTCAGACTAAAACCATTCACAAACAACGGATGAGGTGCTATGCAGAAGCCTTCAAATGCCATATTCTGAAGCTAAGGCTTGTTTTCATTTGTACAAATAATTCAAGTAACATCGATAGAATTGCCATTCCTCCACAATCATAGTTTGAATATATATGGATAGCTTGGCTGGGGATACTTCGGTTTCTATTCTGACTTCTGAGGCTCCACTGTGCAGATACATGTTCCCTGCAAGCACTTTTACATGACACAGGCATGGTATGAAAATAAGGCCTAGAAACTGAAACATTTTAAAACGAACAGTGGGACTCTTGTAATTCCTGCTGCTGGCATTTTATGTAAATGTGCATAGTATTTTGGTATATGTTAAACTCGCAAGATCTGGCATGTTTGGAATAGATACATCTCAGTATGTCCGCATGCCACTTCTGGTTTATTAATATTTCTGGAAGGAAAGACAGTTCATGAACTGCTCACATTGCTTCTGGCTGTCCCTGCTCACTCCCAGGGGCAGTCCCAGCTCTCTCTAGCGTCATTAATTCATCTGCTTGTGATGTTGTGCTCTAGGCCAGACTGGTCCATTTGAATCACATGCCTAGACTTGTGGTCTTTGATAGCCAAGGGATCGGGGGTGTGGATTAGGGCACAAGAGAGATCAGGCACAAGAGATCCATTTCTTAATCTGAGATCTTTCACTATCTAGGGCAGACAGCAGTTAGACATTCAGAGTGCTGCTAGGGCAGTTGTCATTTCTCCCTGCCTACCGAGACCACTCCGTTTCTCTGCCTCCAAGTGCTCTGTGAAGCGTTTCTGCATTCAACAACTGAGTGGAGGAAGGTGACCGCCTAAGTCAGCAGTGCTGCCTGAAAACAATTTGCTAGAAGATCCCCTTACACAGTTTCACAGGCAGTTCAATCAAAATGATGGAAGGAAAAACTGTGCTAAGGAGGTGCACAGACCCTTTAATCCAGCCTTGTCTACAGAAAAGCAACATGCTGGACTATTTCATTTGTATGCTCTCCTAGTACCCCGGTTCCCGATACTTGCTTACTGGTCCTGCCAGAAAGCACAAAGGGACACAAAGGATTCGGTTTCTAAGAATGATCTCACTGACTGATACAACCTTAATTTCTCAGCCTGCAGCTTTTTATCAAGTTAATGAATGATCTTTAAAGCAAGATGTACTGCACTTAGCAGTACTGGTATAATGGAAAACTTGCTAACATTGAAGAACTGCCGGTAGTACTCCATCCTCCTACAGGTCACAGCATTATCCTAATTCCTCTGGCCATTTTCTAGGCTTTAACTCTACCTTTATGCCTTATATGACAACTGGAAGACAACATGATTCATCTGAACAGCAATTTACCATGAATCAGTCTGTCACTGCTTAACATAATTTTTCTTCCAAAGTATATGTAGGCAGCATACAGAAAACAATACGGTGCTCACAAACAATCTTATGCCTTCATAATAGAAGTGGAGGCATTTTCCTCCTCCTAACAACTGAGCTTTTGGGAAAACTTCACTACCTTTTTCAGCTCCTCCATTTTTTTCTGTGTGAAAGTGTAAAAAGTTGCAGGGAAGGCTTCTTAACTGAAAATATCTCTGTGCTAGCTTTTGTTATACTTAACGTACACCTGTTGTTCCTTATAAAATTTATTCAATTATTGAGTTTTTTATCTTTTTTTTAAAGAAATATGCATAGATTTAATAAAGAGACCCTGTAAAAAGAATGAAATACAGATTTTGCAACACTACAAGATAAGCTTCATGACTGCAGTTAATTTGCTGTTAAAGCTGCTTATGTAGCAGTGCTATAAGTGTATAACCTCAGCTGTAAGGAAGGATTTCATGAGTAAGGAAATGCACTTTCAAATTCTTTTCCTGCCTAAATAGCTCTTTTTCAACCAAACCAAATACCTTCTTTCAGAAAGAGTTGAGACATATATTAATACTTGAACTTTAGACATTTAAATTACTAATGGCATGAACATTGAGTATGTGTTTGGCCCTCAATGCCAAATTTCCTGTGGGTATTCAGCCTCTTATCAGATAACGCCACAAGACCTGCAATCTCTTTCTGAAGAGTTCTAGTTTATTTAGAAGATGAAGGAACATCATGCAATTGCTGTTTCAGTTCCAGATTCATAAACAGTTACATAAAACGAGAACAAAAGTGATCTTCATAAACCTTTTTTTTCCTGTGTATGTATGCCAGATAAACAGGATTAAATTACTGCATTGCTAGTATATTCAAGGCCAGGAGATAGAGCATGTAAACAAGCACATGCACACACAAGCTTACGGGTCTTAAAAAAAAAAAAAATTAACAGAGCAGAAATAAAATTAATTGCCGCTACCGATACGTGATAGTTTCATTACAGAAAAGTCACCTATACTTTCTATCTATTTCTCTGCAGCCGCTCCTATTGTTTTCTTTCAATCGATGCTTTTACAAAACAATCTTTTTTTTCTTATTAAAGCAACAGGAAAGCAACATGCAACCCAAACTGGAAAGAAAATGAGACTGTAACAGAGATATTTCTAGTCAAAATTGTTGCCACGAGTGCGATTCTCGCACCATGGGCTGATAATTGTCTTTGTGAAGCTGAAGTAAAAGACTGCAGGCTACAGCAGACAAAGCCATTCCTTTGATGCCATTGCCTTATGACCCAATTTTCACTCTCACCTACAGTGCTTCAAACTCCTCAGAAAAATTATACGCTTGGAGCAATTATTTCTTAAATGGAATGTGAGTGTTGAAGTCAGTTCAAGTCAGGAGGAGATGGTGCTAACCTAGCAAGAACACGTTATTCCTATACTTGCTCATGGAAATGAACAAATATAAAGAAAAATTTTTAAAAAATATAAACAAAAAGAAAATCACATTTTTTCCTAGCATCTCAAATACACATAACAGAGCTGTGTAGTCATACTCATAAGTCCCAATAGTCAATAAACAGACAAGTCAGGAGCTTAAAAAATCTTCATTGAAAAGAGGTTGGTATTTTGGCTTTACCTCTTTTGATTTTGAGCACTTCTTCCCTACAAGGGTATCATTACCTCCTGCTGCACTAGATCCTCTGAACAGACCCATCAGAAACAGTAAAATCAGCTCCTACACACCTTGAAACACCTCCCTAAATCCTGGTATGGTCACAACAGAAATTTGCTGTCCCAGCCTCCCCCAGCACAGCCACAACCCCTCCACCCTCATGGGTGTCTCACCTCGTCTCCACCAGCAGCTCCAGAGGTCACAGTGACAAAAGCAGGATCCCCAAGAAGTAGTTTTCAACAATCTCCATGGATTTGACCATCTCTCCAGCTGGGCTGGGGTGGCTGCTGGTGCTCAAGCGAGCGGCTGAGGAGGCACTAAGTGTCACGCAGGGGTCGGCCCTCAGGAGTCAGCAAGGAAAAGCAGCCATCTCCACTAAGGCAAACAGGACAATACCAACACCTCCAGAGCAACAAGGTGTCCAGAACCTATGAGACAGGCCAGGCAGATCTCTTGACAGAGAGGCAGAGCTTTAAAACTCTCGAGGTGGTAGCAGCTCTCCCACCAAAGGAAGGAGGGAGGCTTGAGGTGCTATTTCTGTCAGGACACCTGCAGCATTTACCTGAGTCTCTGCCCTTCCTGCATCCCCACAAGCCCCAGAAGAGGGAAGCACCCCGCCTGCAGCTGGGCTGAGAGGAGACTGAGCTGCAGGTGCCTTCCCTTAAGCTTGTAGAGAAGTTGCTTGATCAGCTTCACCTGAGCTCCCTCCCCACTGAGACTGCTCTTGCTCCCTCCTGTTGTTTGGCTCTGGGGCTTGTTCAGGTACCATTTTCCAGCTCCTGACTGGCTACACCTGTGGGTGTAGAGGAGCAGGGGTGGCAAGCTCTCCATGTGCCCCCATGACCCTTTCTGTGAAAAATTTCTTCCTGATATCTAGTCTGAACCTCCCCTGGCAGAGCTTGAGGCCTTTGCCCCTTTTCCTGTCTCCTGTTACTTGGGAGAAGAGCCCAGCTCCCTCTCTACAACCTCCCTTCAGGTAGTTGTAGAGAGCAACAAGGTCTGATCCAAGTCAAGATGCCATTGGCCTTCTTGGCCTTCTTGGCCACTGCTGGCTCATGTTCAGTTGCTGTCAACCAACACCCCCAGGTCCTTCTGCTCAGGGCAGCTTTCTAGCCACTTTTAGCAGCTTGAGTCTCAGTTATGGGCACACACACCAGTGTGGAGAGCTTTCCAGCTCAAAGGGAACGTGCACAAGCACAGTGAAATTTATTGTTACATTTACTGCAGTTAAAAAGGGTTAAGTTACTCTGCACCTTTGTGCATCCCACAACAGAGGCATTTTCACCATCTCTTTGCCTTTACCTTTTCATTCCATAAAAGGGGGCAAAACATTTCCCTCCCAAGGATGCAGTGAACATTGCTTTGCTAACATTTCTTGCAGCTATCAAGCTGAACACATACTGAGTCAAGTCCCCTTTTCTGCTGGCTGTTTCATGTTTTTCCTTTACGTGGCAGTGGTGGTTTAGGAACAGGTTCTCTTCTGCAGGACATTTCACACTGTTACGACTCCAACTCTGGAACACATTTCTGAGTCAGCAATGTTGTGTATCGGAAGGGAAGTACATGAATTGTTCTACTGCCTTTGCCAAAAAGATTGCAAAATAGGCATTCTCATCACTTTTCTCCCTTTTTCTTGGTTGCTGTAGTTTGAAAGAGGCAGATTTTTTTTAAAATTTTCTAATTCCAGATGTTTTTCCCTCACACAGGTGGGCCTGGCTCTGGCAAAGGTAGCCAATGTGAACAGTTAGCCAAGAAATACGGATTTACTCACCTGTCCACCGCTGACCTTGTCCAAAATGAGTTATCGTCATTATCAGAGAGAAGTAAATTGATCAAAGACATCGTGGACTGTGGTGAACCTGTGCCTGGCGTAAGCAACAGCTTGATTTGGGGTATTAATGGTTGAACAATGGCCGTGGCAGGTAGATTGCCTAAAATGGTGGGAATGGGAGACTAGAGCTGATGATTCCCATTTAAGTAAAGTTAATCTACAACTTGAGGCAGAAGTTTCCTCACTGCCAGATCTGTGGCACTTCTTTCCCCTTTCTGTGCCAGTATTTCTTTACATTTCAGGCTCACACCGGCAATGAATTAGTCACGAAATACAGTGAGGCAGATGCTGTACTATGCATTGCAAAATGCAAGAATAAGTACAGGAAGCAGAAACTTTATGTCCATTTTATAGCTTCACATTTCAGATTCAGAGCTTGTCCTCTTGGCAGCTATTCTAATTTACAATACCTGCGGCACTTTCCTGCAGATCTGGCTGACATCCCAGAGGAGCTGAACTGCAGTTTAATGGAGGTTGTGGAGGCAGAGTCTGTTGTTTTCAGCTGGACTTGAGTTTTACATGGCAGGTCCACGGCCCCAGCTCTTGGTGGGTCTTCAGCAAATACAGTTAGATGGCATTTGTTAAGAAAAGATGTTGGAAAGTGCTTCTCAATCTGTGCTAAGGCTTAGTTCTGATTGCTTTGCTCTTCAGTGTGTTTGGTGAAATGTGTCTCTCATTGCTTTGCATGTAATATAATTATATCAATGACATAGCAAAATGCAGACGGGAAAATGCCGCAGCAGTACTCCGAAGTTTCATGGGTAATAGAATTAATTTTGAAATTAAAAATGTCCCAGCTCTCTGGAGGACACTTCAGGAACTCTTGGATGGGTCACAGATTTGTTTAGCTCAGCTTGTTCTGAGAGATGAAAAAGTAGGGTGCCCTGCTACCCTCAGGGCAAGATTAACACCTGCATTCACAGGATCTTTCAGCAAACAAAGCATTTCTCAAGGTCGTGGGACTAAAGTCAGCATAAGAATCAAAAGTATCAATCTTTCTTATTAATTAAGAAACTCTCTCTCTTTCCAATGCAGGGTATTGTCCTAGAGCTACTGAAGGAAGCCATGGTTTCCAAGTTAGGGGACACAAAAGGATTCCTGATCGATGGGTATCCCCAGGACCTGAAAGAAGCAGAAGAGTTTGAGAGCAAGGTGACCATATAAACCTAATGCTGTTATAACTCCTATTAAGATACGACTGTACTTCTGGCGCTGCTTAGGTCTGCATCTTTAGCTGATCGCGACAAGGACTTGTAAACAGCAAATCCAGCAGCGCTGTGCTGGTGATCACTGAAACTTTGGCACTCCGTCAATACAGCAACTTCAGCTTTTGCCTTCCCCTATGCAGACTCTGTAATACCAGGATAAGTAAGGAGCTGGTTTTTTTTTTCCCAATATAAACCAGAAAGAAGCCACATTTAGTGGAAAGCACCATTTTTAGAATCGATTTTCTAATTCTAGTGGCTGGCTGCTACACCTCTCATGAAAATCTCATCAGGCACTCTTTGATGTAGGTTCACGAAAGCCTGTGTCTTCACAGTTAATGTCTCTTACCATTGAGCTGCCAGTTTGGAACAGTAAAGTACAGATTACATTTTTTGTGGTGAGTAACAGGTGGCATAGCCATAAAAAGAGCGTTTTGCAAGTGACTGCGTGGCACTTCAGGGTGTTATCGATTTCTTCAGTATGTGCTAAGACCGACTGAGAAGTCTCAGCTGTACATTTCTCAATCTGCAGAAAATACTCTAGATAAGCGCTATGAATGAATTTGCCAGGGTTTGGGTGACAAGAAGTGGTGAACTAGGGGAAAGAGTTAAGTGTATATTCTATTATATGTCACTCCACAAATGTCCTATACAGGTTTGAGAGGTAGTAAAACTTTAATGAATCATCTGTTTTCTCCCTGAATGTTTAGCTGCTATATTTAGTTGATTATCACAAAAGCCTAACAAGATTTAGGCATCAGGAACTGGACGAAATAATGGACTGTAGGATTTGCTATAGAAGCCATTCGCAGAACTGTTGTTCATAGACCAGAACAACCAACCAGGTTGGAAGAGACCCACTGGATCATCGAGTCCAACCATTCCTATCAAACACTAAACAATGTCCCTCAGCACCTTGTCCACCAGTGCCTTAAACACCTCCAGGGAAGGTGAATCAACCCCCTCCCTGGGCAGCCTGTTCCAGTGCCCAGTGACCCTTTCTGTGAAAATTTTTTTCCTAATGTTCAGCCTGAACCTCCCCTGGCGGAGCTTGAGGCCACTCCCTCTTGTCCTGTCCCCTATCACTTGGGAGACGAGCCCAGCTCCCTCTTCTCTATAACCTCCTTTCAGGTAGTTGTAGAGAGCAATGAGGTCTCCCCTCAGCCTCCTCTTCTCCAGGCTAAACACCCCCAGCTCTCTCAGCTGTTCCTCATAAGGCCTGTTCTCCAGCCCCTTCACCAGCTTTGTTGCTCTTCTCTGGACTCGCTCCAGAGCCTCAACATCCTTCTTGTGGTGAGGAGCCCAGAACTGAACACAGGACTCAAGGAGTGGTCTCACCAGTGCCACAGACTATTAAAAAGCCTTTGGAGATTTCTTTCATTTTGTGTAGAAGGAGGAACTATTTTAGCAGTTGTGCTTTTCTGGCAGGCATGTGTGTCATGTCCTGTGAGCACTGGTGTCTACTATAAAGTAAGACTTGGAGACTGGATAGGCATTGCCAGGCAAATATGTCTTGATGCACCCAGTGCAGAAAAAGAGCCCTCTTCAGTTCCCATAGACACTGTAGCAGCAAAAGATCCTGTAGTCCTGAGCTCCCTTTGACATTTGGAGTAAAATACAAGGACTTCAGTTGATAACTTTGAATGTCCTAAGTCATCTGTGTGGTATCCATGGATCAGATTTTGCAGGGTGAACTTGGCTGCTGAGTAAGTCTGTGAAGTTAGTTTGAATGAGTCATTGTTGAGGTGAATGCTTTGCAGTTCTTTCTACGTTGTAATTGATTGAAAAGAGGAGGACATCAGGCTTTGTTAATTAATGGTGGTGAAGTACAAATGAATAATGTTACATATTGACACGATGTGTAAAAAGTATTCAGATTGTTAACAGAGGGCTGTTCTCTTGAGAAGACATCAGGAATACAGCTTATGCTTTAAAGCTTGAGAGCTGTAAATAGAATTACCTATGTAGAAACAACTTATTCTCTAGCCAATTTTGTCCAATTCCTTTTGATGATACAATCGTACTTTTACTTAGCCACAATTCTAGAGAAGCACGTGTCTCTCTCCCCTCTGTGGTCTTTCTTCTAGGTGAGAAGCAGAAAACAAAATTAAATCACAAGTTCCACATCACCAGGTATCCAATAAAACAGAATAAAGACCTAATACATTAGACTTGTCTGGCTTCCTGCAGATGTCCCCACAGCACGCATTATTTAAGCTAAACTGTGTCAGGAAAATAGTAATTTAAAAAAAAAAAAAAGTAGTAAGAATTGCTGTAAAATCTGATCGGGACATTACTTTTACCTGGTGCAATTTTTAACTTGGAATAGTGACATTTCTGTAATGTTTTGAATTCCAGAGAATAGCGACATTGAAACTTTTAAGAGAACCACAATAGATTTCTGAAAAGCAAATCAGACGTGGTCTATCAAACAAGATATCATTATCTGATCCTACCAGTCAGTAGATTCCTCCATATCCTCATTGTAAGGTGATGACATGACTATAACTGATGAGAGGAATCATTCCTCATTTATTCTAATTCAGAACAGGCCTTACCATTCCTCATGCAGAGGTGGGAGGAAATAACTTCTCACCATCCTAGTCCAATTATACAAGAAGGACATTTGGTTAAATCATTGATTAATCCCACATCTTTTTTAATATCTTAATTTAAGTCTCTTGCACTGTTAGAACTGTCTTGTTCGCGTTTTTAATCCCCAAACCCAGTACTGTTTCTGCTAATAACATTAAAGTTTCCTGAGCTGTGTGGAAAATATGGATGGATAAAAACCTGTCATTGAACTGTCCAACATAATCCCTTTGCTGTCCCTCAGAAAGTGATTAATTTAGTAGAAAGGTCAACTTAATCCAGATATCCACAGTCCAGTGCAGAAGGCCTAGCATGAAATATTTCACTTTTAGACTAGTTCTTCCATTAAGGGCTGTCAACAAAGGTAGCAAAGGCAGTTTCCATGTATCGGTCATTCAGACCTTGCAGTAGCCATGGGAAAAGCAGGAATTTCTAATGGTCACTAGTGTGAAGAATAGTCATCATCTCTCAAGACTTCTCACTCTTTCCTAAAAGGTGACCTTCAAATCCCTCCTGGAATGAGAAAGAATGAGAAAAACCCAAAAGCATTATTGAAGGATTTAATACACAACTGCATGGAAAAAAATTATCACATTTCTTTCCTCTGATCCTGTGACACCTTTATTTTACTTAATAGAGTAGAGTTTATCCCTTTAGACTCAGCCCAACAGTGGTTGCTCAGACAAAACCTTGTGTCAGAGATCGCTGTGCCTCACCAGGATTCATGACAGAGAATATTGCAGGATTTATGCTAAATGACGTGCGTATTTTTCACCATTTCTAGGAAAGAACGATGGGGATTTGTGTTGAGAACCTCTGGCTCCCTCCCAAAATATTATAAGGAACATTTTGCTCTTTCTTGCCAGTTCTTTTTTACCCATGAAGTACTGCAATACCTACAGTTAAATGTAGATAGAGACAGTTATTTACTATCTTTTCCAAAGCCTGAGAATAAAGATAGATTAATCTTTATTTATTTTCTTAATAGAAAAGGACAGGATCTCCCTTGTGACTAGTTTGGCACTAGCCAAGAACTAAGGAATGGGCTTCTCATACAATTTGAAAATGACTCACCAATTTGAAAATGCAGAGAAATATGTCACATCCTTCTTCTATGTCACGGGTAATAGTGATGTGGAGTTATGCTGTAAATACTGACATAAACCAGCACGTGGCATAAAGTAATTCACAGGATTATTTCTGTGAATACACCCAATAACAAGCATTTGATGGTGTCCCTGAGCCTGTCTGTTGCTACTCATTTCCATTTCAAGTAAGCACACATCAATTTGAATATTTCCTTCTATTGCTTCTTGAAATTCTGAGCTAGAGTTTACCACTCCCTGAGTGAAAATACACATTTCACAGACCAAATAAAGCAAAGGCTGGAAAAAATAACTGTCAGCATCAAATATTCCATGGGTCCAGCAATGTTTGCATCAAGCTTTTATCAAACAGCTGCAAATAATGAACAAACTGATACTCTTCAATCCAAGTAGACAGATTTTTTTCATATCTCTTTTTTTCTCTGTATGTGTAGAGCCCAGTCATGCACAGCCTGGATTCTGAATACTAGGATCTCCAAGCACTGCTATAATAAAAGTTGCTTGTTAATAAGCATCATTTTTGCATAGACAAATACAAAAGTAATTTGCAAACAAATTCCTTGAATACTTTCTTGGTAGCATTTCTTTTTACCAGGCCAGAGGTCCGAATACTTCTTGTTTTTCTTTGTCTCTAGATTGGGGAACCAAAGCTTGTGTTCTGCTTGGACTGCTCTGCGGAAACCATGAGCAGTCGCCTTCTGATGAGCCATCAGAGCAGTCAGCACCCAGACAACACCGAAACCATCAAGGAAGAAATTGAAAGCTATTACCAAGCATCAAACCCCATGATTGCATACTATGAAAAGACGACACAGTTATGCAAGGTAAATTGCTTGACCTTTTGAATTAAATTATTGCTTTTTACTTCCATTATTTCAGCACTATTTGTAAAATACCGACACTACACCATTTCTGAACTGTCTTTGTTTCTGGACTTTCCGAACTGGTCTCATCTTACACTTTCCTGGTTTGTTTCTAACTTCTACAAACTTCTGAGTTCCGCAGTAAAATGTGAAAAAAATGAAACCACAAATCTATCATGAGTCTGAGAACATATCCTGAATCACTGCCTCATTCCTACAGAATCTCTTATTAAACGTTAATGCTGGAAAGCTTTTCTTTGAGTATTAGGACTTATTTCTCTATAATGGCTTTCAGAGTTAGGATGAAGGATTGTGCTGATCCAAAGGCCTTTAGTTAAATTTACAAAACTGACAGTGTATTTCCTGAGACTGAACAGACCTGCACACAAGAAAGATTATTCTGCTGGAATAAATGACATATTTATATGAATTTCAGTGAATTACCTCAGTTTACACCTGCTGAGGATGTGATATTTAAAACATTCTTTTTATTCTCTAATCAATATTTTACAGAAAGCAACAAAAATTCCATCAGTGCAGTAATTAACTGATACAAAAACTGGCACATCTGTAAACTCAGCTACGTAGGATATTTATATTTCTTCTTATATATTTCTTCATCTTCTCCTCTGTCATGGCGAAGTGTCCCTTATGTTCAATTACAGAAAGATCTAGTCCTAATGATCCTTTTGTCCTAAGAGGGAAAGAATCCAATGATAGTTTCTGACAATATTTTAGAAATTTTTTTCTAGAGGCTGCAGCAAACACACAAATCTCATATCCCCAAATTTTTTCCTCTGCAAAGTTCCCCAAAGAGAAACACGCAAGCTAATTTATGCACCCATATCCTGACCTGAGAACAGAGTAAATTATATAGTCCTGAGAAAAAAAATATA
>WAAB01005062.1:8943-32692 GCA_013389865.1 Piaya cayana
ATGCCTTCATCCAGGTCATTGATGAAGACATTGAACAGGGCTGGACCCAGCACTGAGCCCTGGGGGACCCCACTTGTGACTGGCCTCCAGCTGGATTTAACACTGTTTCCCACCACTCTCTGGGCCGGGCCAGCCAACCAGTTTTCCACCCAGGAGAGTGTGTGCCTGTCCAGGCCAGAGGCTGACAGTTTCTGTAGCAGAATGCTGTGAGAAACTGTGTCAAAGGCTTTGCTGATGTCCAGGAAGACCACATCCACAGCCTTTCCCTCACTCAGCAGCCGAGTCACTTTGTCCTAGAAGGTGATCAGATTAGTTTGGCAGGACCTGCCTTTTGTGAACCTGTGTTGACTGGGCTTGATCACCCGTTCCTCTTGCATGTGCTTCATGATAGCACACAAGAGATTACCTGACGTCTTCTATAATGAATGAACTAAGGACATATGTAGCTTACATACTACTTTACCCAAGGACTCCAAGAGCTGCTGCAAGTTCTGTGGAATAAAGGACTTAGACTCTGCTTGCTCTGCTGCTGAATCTTGAAACTGCTACTTGGAAACTACTGTGAACCAGACAGGTGTTTGAAGAACAGAAGTGTTTGAATTTTTTTCCTTTCAAGCATCCTCATTTAATTCTGTATTTGTAGTCAAACTTTTTACTTTTCTGAAAAGAAACTTGGATGGTATTGCCTCGTTAAAATATGTGAAGTGTGAACAAATGATAGGGTTTTTCATTTTATTTTTACTGACATGAGATTTCTTAAATTTTTTCCTATATATTTCCATAAATGTTTGCTTCAAGAACAGTTTAGAAAAATTAAGTACTTATTTTTTTTTCTCTGTTAGTAAATACCNTTTACATGCTACTTTACTCAAGGACTCCAAGAGCTGTTGCAAGTTCTGTGGAGTAGAGGACTTTCAGCAGCAGAGCAAGTGGAGTGTATCTTGAAACTGCTACTTGGAAACTACTGTGAACCAGACAGGTGTTTGAAGAGCAGAATTGTTTGAATTTTTTTATTTTCAAGCTTCCTCATTTAATTCTGTATTTGTAGTCAAGCTTTTTACTTTCCTGAAGAGAAACTTGGATGGTATTGCCTTGTCAAAATATGTGAAGAGTGTGAACAGATGATAGGGTTTTTCATTTTATTTTTATTGACATGAGATTTCTTAAATTTTTTTCATATATATATTTCCATAAACATTTGCTTCAAGAGCACTTTAGAAAACTGAAGTACTTTATTATTTTTTTCTCTGTTAGTAAATACCTATCAATTCTATTTCTACAGCACTGAAGTCACTTGCAAAGAATAGATCATCAGTGATCAATAAATTACAGCTCCAGCAAGGCAAACCGAACCATCATCATGAAGCACTTCCTGAGGTAACTGCTCTCTTGTTTTGGGGGTGTTTTTAAGTGCTAAATTATTCTAATTACTTCTGTGCTGTAGTGAGTTGAGTGTTTTAGCTGTCACCAGAAGTACGAGAGGTATAAACTAGTTTATACTAGATTGCTTTCTGTTCACCTAGATTTCACTAATTAAAGCTTTATTTAATATAAATTTTCCTTTGAAGTTCTTTATAGAAGCAAAGAATGTGGGAACTGTCTTATGGGAATGGAGCAGTGATGTATCAAAATTTTAGTGCTCAGTATGTCAGGGGAAAATGGGAGGAACACTGTCATAGAACACTGGAAAATCTTCTGTTTTTTCTTTGCTATTCTTGTTTGCTGTCTGGGTTTTTGAGGTGTTATTTGTGGAAGTGGAGAAGAGATGCTTGAAAACGTGCAAATGTTTTTGAAGCCAATCTGGGGGGAGAAATGTCTATTCCTTGTTCCTAGATATCACTTGTAGTTGTTTCTCGGTAAACTAGGGTAGAATGGAGGACTTGCAGACTGTAGGTGCAGAAAGCTCATGTTGTCTTTGCTGTGTAGTCAGTGGAAAGAGTGCTCCTAGAAACTAATTTGGATCAAGACCCTAATTTGTGTATAAACCAAAAATCATATTCTGTCTGGATGGAAAAAAGCCTCTTCAAGAAGACTGAAACATATGCTTCTGTATAGAGCATCTGTCAGTGTATCTTTCTCTCGGCTTAGATTGTTTATAGCAAAGAATCTTATACACTGTGGATATCAGCATCTTTACCTCTAGGCTGATCATCTGTAATGATTTTGCTGCCAAGCTAGCCTTGGCTTAAGCATTTCTGTGTAGTGGTTGGGTCTGTTTTATCTGGTATATTGAGCCAGGTGCAAAAGAACTCTGTAAGCAGGACACTGGTTAAAACTTTAAAGCAATTATTTATTTGGTATCACCCACAAAAGACAGCTAAGCTTTAATGAGCCATTAGGCTAAGCACTAATGTGCTCACTACCCTGACAGGCACCAGTCAGGAGGGCAAGGATTGGCCCCTGTAGCTCTGTGGCCCAGATCCTGAATGGTCCCAAGACTTCCACTACCTCCACTGATACTGAGCCAGTGATGTGATGGCTCATGAGAAGCCTGGCTAATGACCATGTGGTGCTTTTTCCCTTTATGTTTTTATAGCATCCTATCTTGAAACCTTCCATCTTGGGTTATGCTAAGGATTTCCATCTTAACAGTCCTGCCTCTGTAATTCTTACCTTTCGTTCTCTGTACAGACTTGCTCAGTGGCCTGGCCCAAGGTCACAGGTTGGTGCTATGTGGGATCTGGGCCGTGAATCCTGCATAAATGGAACTCTATTATACTGTGAATGGGGTGGGAGCCTCCAGCTGGAATCGTAGAGCATGTTGCAGCTTGCTCCCTCAATGCTCTGATATTGTTTGAGCATAATGTAAGTTCACTCACTCCTAATGGAGAAGCTGGGTTGCTTATAACTTCTATCTGCCAGCCCTTCTGCCTTTAAGCTGCCTATTCTGCCCTCCTTTGGCTGTTCTGGCCCAATGGTGTTTTTTTCATAGTGGAGAACGCGTACCATTTTGCATTGATGGGCTCCTGAGGTTGTGTTGAAGAAACCACTCCTACTTCCTATACAGTATTTCTGAAGTCAGTGAGTCCTAAACGATCTGAAGTCTTCGTGGTGTTAGCTTCTCTGTTGTAGTCAAGGTAGATCTTCTGAAAAGCAACTACTTATGTAATGAGCACAGCTTAGGACTTCATGGGAAGTCCAGTATTCCAAATGGTGGACAGAGAACAGCGTGTGTGGGAATACAGAGCACCTCAAATAGGAATACTATTCTGTTCACTTACAAGCATATGGATTTTTCTTATTTTGTTTTAATACCTTGACATGAATTGACATGAGTACTATACTCCTCATTATGTAAATGAAGAAATATGGGGAGATTAAGAAATAAACTGGGCTCATCCTCCAAGAAAAACACTTAAAACAGAAATTGCTAGTCCCAGTAAGTGTGTTCTGGTTGCAGGTTTGTGTGATGAGGAATAAAGCAGTGAGCTTTAGAACTGCAGGGAGATTTGTGTGCATGGCCAAGGATATTAAGCCTTCCAGCTTGGAAATAAACTGGAAAATAAACAAGTTAACTTATATTGTGTACCCTAGTGTTTGTCTGTTACCCATAGCAGCAGCCACTCGGGAACTTGCAAAAATCTTCCCTAACTGCTTGTGAAGATCAAATGCAGGGCTTAGTGCAGTGGTACTGATGGCAAGGAGGGCTCAGCAGTGCTGTCTTCCTTGTTGCACAATGTGGAGCAGACACCAGAGAAGCTGATGCTGAAGGCAGAGATGATCTCCATTTAAAACCAATGAGTTCATTTAAGCCTACACAAACTGCAAGTCATCTTGTTGACCACAACATAGGAAATGCTGTAAAACAGATGGAGAAAGGAGCAGGGCTTTCATCTAAAGTTAACTTAAACTCAATTGGGCTCTCGGAGTTGTGACAGCAGTTTAACTGCAGCAGCTTCAGGGAACAGATATTCACTTGGAGATCTAGGTAGGACTTGCAGCAGTGCCTTTCAAATCCAGTTTGTTACGAGAGAGAAGACTCTCAGCTACAGGCTGCCTTGCCACTCTGCTCTTGATTAGGTCTGTGTACTTGGAAGCACATGGTAGTCTCTGCTATTACTGTCACAGGGAAAATCTGCATATGTTGCATCAGGGCTCTGTGACTGCTACTGGAGTTTGTCTTCTAAACCAAATGGTGCAGATGTGAATAAAGATAATGAGGAATGAGCCCAATTTGCATGTTGTTTTTCCTGTGCGTACTAATAATCTATTGGACCATTGACATGGCTTTTTATAACCAGTTTGCCATCTCCTGTGTGATGGGTTTGATTTTTGGACCCTCTTGAATAGCCAGGTTGTGGCTGAGGAAGAACTACATTTCCCAGTATTCCATGCGATTTTCTACATAAAATCTGGGGGTATTAAATCAGGGAGTCAGACACTCCTCCCTTTCTTCTCTTCTTCTGGGGGGCCTTCTGTCGGCTGCTTTGCTGAGTGGCGCAGAGTTCCGGGTGTTGATTAATGAGGTTCTGCTATCTTTGAGGAGAGTGGTGATTTTCTCTTGTTAGCTTTCTCGCTGGTTGGTTTTTTTTTTTTTTTTTTTGACCCTTTAAAAGATGGGCACAACATAAGCCAACCTCCAGTCCAGTGGAGCTTCCCCAGNATGGAAGTCGAGATGCAGACACTATGGGGTTTTTGGCAGGGTGTTCCACTCAACCCATCACACCTGTCTCTTTTGACATATTGTATTTGGCATTCAATATCAGTCAATTGTCTTCCCTTCCCCCTTGTCCCTGGCCTTGCCATTTAAGAAGCCCTTTTTTTTATATTCAACCAATCTGTGATTCTCTGGTCAGTAAACTACAGGACTCTTATGAGCATTTCTCTAAGCCAAGGCAATGTCTAGATGAAAATAGATTTTAGGTTGTCTGGGGTTTCTTTTCTTTCTCAGCTTGCTCAGATATGAATTATTCCTGAAGTCTGAAATATTACTTATGAAATAATAAAACTGTTTCTCAGTGAAATATTTAATCTTTAAGTGATTTCCCTTTTTTTCTAAAGGAACCTTGAGAACTCTATCAGTAACACTTCCACTTTGACTGTAACTTATCTTAAACATCTGAAATAATAACAACTTGGAGAATTAACTGTATCAGACACTTAACTTTTTTCAATAAATCCTGGAAACTTGACGCCTTCTATTGATCTACTGCAAAACAGTCTGTAAGCACTAGCAGATTTTAAGCATAAGTTCTGTCTTACTGGAGTCACATCAGATAAAATGAAAATCAAGTAAGCAAAAAGCGAGAGCAGGGGAAAAAAGAGCGTGGAAAGCTGCTGTTAGAAGCTACTCATATATTCCTTTGTTGTCACGGTGACTTGCTTTCATGTCTAAATAGAGAGATAAGGTAGATCTCAGTTGTCAGGTCTACAAAGGCACAGAGTTAAAAACATTTCTTGTGTTTTAAAGGAGCTAATAGCAAGCTTGCCTGTGGCAGAAATGGTCCTTGGTTCATTACTTCTGGGCTGACCTTGTGTATAGACTGCAAGTTATACAAATAAACCAAGGATAGTCAAGTTAATTAGCTCCTGACAGGGTAATATCACTTGCTTGCTCACCTATTTGGACAGCTTGTTGTCTATAAAGAACTTGTCCTTGATTTCTCAAGCCGTAATCGGAATCTCGAGAAAGAATATTGACACATGACAATTTCTTCTCTGAGCTGAGCATGTCCTACAGGAAGAACACTTGTATAAGAGTCTTTCCTATCCAAAGGACCTAAACCAGGACAATTGGGAGGGGGGGAAAAATGATGTGGAGATTTGGCAACTTTTATTTCATTCTCATAAACTAGTAGATTTGGGGTGAGGTTTGTCTCTTTCACTCCACTTTGAGTCCAGTTACTAGCATTAGATATCTAGGTAAAGTTTTCGTCTTACACAAAGTATTTTTTTCTGTTTTTCTGTTTGTTACTAGGTCTGAAAATATTAAGGTTCTCAGATTACTGGGGGAGGGGAATAAACACCTTGTATTCCATTAGTCTCAGAAATACCGCACAGTAATTAATGTTTGCTTCCATTCCTGTTAGTTAAACACCATATTTCATTATACATCTTGCAATTTAGGTGAATATACCTCGCACAGGAAAGAGCTTCACAGAAACATTAGATAACTTTGGAAACCTTTTCTCAGTTTTGCTTCTGCCTTTTCATTGTGGTGAAGGCTGGCTAGAGCCAGTCAGCTTTATGTAAAAAGCCAATTTTCATGAAAACATAATGTCATTGTCATTGGAGAGAGATGTAAGTGCTATCAACTATCATATTTGCCTTTCCCATCTCACTGACCAAATATTAGCTGGGCTAGTCAAGGGCAGATCTTGAGACCCTTTGTTGGGAACCATTTGTCCTTCCCTTAGCAATGTCAGGGTGTGAAACAACATGGTCAATTCTCTGCTTTTGCTGCTGTGTCCTTTCTTACCCCATGCTGAGCAGCACATGCTGGGGAGAACAGAATTGTTGTGACTGCAGCAATCGTACCCTTATGTTGTGCTCTCTTTGACTCTAAACTGCCTTGCAAGGATCCTAGCAATTGTAAGATCCCCTTTCTTCGTCCAGCTTCTTGTGAAAGAATGTCTGCTGAGTTGCATTATTGCTGATATATTTTGGATGAGTTTGGTTGCTTGCTTGGTTTTGTGGCATTCCCAATAGTCTTTGTGAAGAACTGACTGCCTAATTTTTTATTTTTTTTTAACAAAAGATTTCTTTTCTTCTTGGAACTCGAGTAAAAGTACATTTTTCTGTAGTACTGATCTCAGTTAAATCTGTGAGCCGAGTTGGAAGAATTCTGCTGAGTTGCACAGTTATTGCTCAGGTACCAGGTATCTTCTGATAGCCAAGTGATTGGCATCAACAAATGGGATTGTATAACCCTGATTTGCCATGAGCAGACGGCTGTGTGTTTCCACTCGTACAGCATCCTTGACCAGGTTACTGCCTGGTCATTGGGTCTATGTGTACCAGCATCTTATTATGCGGGGTTTTCTCTTTTTATTACTGAAATAAAAGTTTGCATGAACTCTTGTAATGCACTTTGCATGCATAAACACAAATTTGTAGGTCTGGACAGCTGTGTGTAATGCAGGAGGAAGAGAAGGAGATTGTATTGGGACGGGAAAGAGTAGAGTGTAAGTCTACTTTATTTCTGTAATGAACCAGCTCACTTCAGGATCTTAAACGTTGCTGCACAAGAGTACCCAAGCTGCTAGTGAAGCACAGTATTTTCTGTGCTGAGATGATCTTCAAAGGTTCAAACAGGAAAAAAAGGCTTAAAAATACAGCAGAGATTGAATGGAGAAGATATTTTGGAATCAGACTCTAAAACAAACCAGAAATTGATGCCACTGTGCCACAGTGAAGACACATCACTGCTGCTGCACTCCCATGTGGATTCTTGTTTGTGATAAGCTCTTTTATAGCTGTTTGTTTTATAGCTGCCAGTGCCTCCACTTTGCTTACGTGAACTGAAGTATGTAGTGGCTAAAAGAAAACTTGTCCTTTTTAATCACTAGTGTGCTTTTATTACAGGACCTCTGCAAGCAAGAGTTTTCTTTTGTAAAGGACAACTCCTCGAAAACAAACTTGTGTTACTTTTTGTGCTGTTCACTTTAAAAATGGAAGATTTCAACTATTGTAAGCTTGAGGTGGATGAGTAGTAGAAAACTGAAGGTATCCACAAAGGCTAACTTTCTTCTATAAGCTACCTAGTCAAAATTAGAATTTATTTGCTTTTAGTAGTAGCTGCTATGTAGAGTGAATCACAGGTGTATTGTTTGTGTGCTGTAGTGATATGTTTTAGTAGATGCATTTTTATTAGTTAATCTTTGTGTAAACATAGCAAAACATCAGTGGGTAAAGTGGTTGCAGCCATGGAGAAGATCACAGCTCTTCCCTTTTAGAGTGTTTCCTTTGATTTGCATATCTGTTACTGAGCTCAAAGGAAGACACACATAAACCAAATGCACCAAACACCTACTCCCGCCCAAATGAAATTTATCCACATTACATGATGCAGTAAGAAACAAGATATTGAGTAGTGAAATGGGTTGTGATGTTTCAGCCCCGAAGGCAATTAATTGTAGATGTGACATTTCTTAGTGGTGTGGGGCTTTGGGAGCAATCTTGCTCACTAATATCCCATGTGAGAAGATTCCCTATTAACAAAGTTAAGTGAGCATATCCTCCCTTCTTTCCATATAAATGAGCTCTCTAGGTAGTGAGTTGCTATAACAGAGACCTAACCTTTGGAAACAAAACAGGACAAAAGAAAGCAAGTTTAACTTCTACTCTAAAAGTGTGGTGAAAATGCAGAAATTTATTTTACTATGCTCCACCTTTCAGTTTGGTGTTGACCTCTTGTATTCATTCTTCTAGACATTCAGCCTGGGTACAGAGCTGGGATATGCTGAAGAGACCGTGGTATGGCTATAGGCAGTGTCTGGATTCTTCAGAGGTGATGGGCTGATTAGATTTCTAAAGGCTGGTATGAAATGTCTAGTGGAAACCTAAGAAGCCCAGTGTTACCCTGGGAATTCTTTTTAAAGCTGCTGTTAAAGACTGCAGTTGAAGGTGTTAGTCAACTTTGAGATTGACTCATTAACTGACTTGCATTTCTGACTGCTGGAAACATAAAGAATAGCTGCTTGGCTGATGATGGACTTGTTTCCTGATAACTGGTCTTGGTTTTAGTACAGTGACCACCTGCTGTGAAGCATGTATGGACTCCTCACAGTATTGTGTTATGGCACATACTTGGGGGGACCTCAAATATATTTCACTGACACAAGCCACAACTTTTTTGCCTCCCTGAAACTTATTGCTAGTGTGGGAGTGATACCTCATTCTTTAGGTTTCACGTTGTATCTAAAATAGAGGCTTCCTGTTGCATAAAGACAGGGGGGGTTGCCTGCATACAGGCGTTTAGGAGTGTTAAGTGAATTGACTAAAAGTGTGAGATAAAGTGGATGCTTTTAAAACATGTTAAATATTTGTGTGGGTGCACTCCATTTAGACATAAAATGGCTTTGGTTCCCTTAGCTTAATCTTCCTTCAAAGGGGATTAAGCTAAAGTGAACATAAAGCAGATTAAACTCCTGTGTGGACTTTAACGTGGGTTAATTTACCTTCCCTTCCCTGAATGTCCTTCTATGCCATGCCCTTCAGGAAGTTTTAGGCAGTGATGAAGCTCTTCAAGCTTTATTAAAGCTATAACTGATTTGAGTATCTGATATTTGGCATTTCAGAATAACCAGCATGCTCCATTGAAAAGGATAATGCAGTGTCTCCTAACCAGTAAAGCATCAACAACATGTGGAAGAGACAAAGGGCTAATGATGAATATGCACATACGCAGCCTTAGAACAAAACAGATCAAATTATTTTTGACCATTTAATGACAAGCTCACATATTAAAGCTGTATTGATGTTTTACCATAATATCGTCACAGAGTTTGGGGTTGAAAGGGACCTTTGGAGGTAAATTAGTCCACCACTCTTGCTCTACCAGGACCACCTAGAGCCAGTTTCCCATGACCGTGTCTGGATGGTATCGTTCCCATTGTTAGGTCTTTACAGTTTACGTTTATTGAAATGTGCTTCTGAACCCAAGGACCCTTGGATGATCCTGTCCCCGATCTCAAGTCCTGATGCTCTCTGTGGGGGCTGGCAGTTGAGTAACTTGGCTGGCATGATCCTTGCCTTATTAGCTTTCTTGTTTCTGCAGCTATATTGTGTCCATATAAGTCGTAGTCCACGGAATCTGATTTTTTGTGTGTGCCTTACGTAATTGTGGTAGCAGTATGTGGGCTTTGGTAGCAGCTCCAATGCTAACAAACTTTAAAATAGAGCACTTCTTATGTATGAAAGCCTGAAAAAGGCTGCATGTGATCTCAGTAAATTTCAGGCTTGGAGGGACCTCAGCAGTCTCTGGTCCAATCTCCTCCTGGATGCACGGCTTCTCTGGGCAACCTATGCCATTGTGCGTCTTTAGTGGGGGGGAAGGCTTCTTCTCATATCAAAAGTGAGCCTTCTATTTTTCTGCTGATGACTGTTGTCCCTTGTTGTCTTACCCTGTCTCACTGTAAAGAGCCTGACGCTGCCCCCTTCATGATGTCCCCACAGGCTACTGTGAGGTCCCCCCCTGGAGCCATCTCTGCTCCAGGCTCAACAGGCTCAGCTCCCCTTGGTCTTTTCCTTGCAGGACCTGAGCTCCAGCCCCACCACCTTGGGCGTTTCCACTGAAAGTCATCCAGTTTGTTGAAGTCTGTCTTGTATTTTTGGGGTTCAAACGTGGATGCAGTATCTAAATAAGGACTTTATTGGCTTACTGCCAGTGCTGTGCTTTGAGAAACTACACAGTGTCAGCGCTGTATAGGAAGGAGAGCTGGGGAACAATTGGCAGTCATCAGAACCCGTTCTTAAAACACCTTCTCTCCTGAGGGAAAGAAGCTTAATTGTCGCTCTACACTCTTGGGGACCTGACATTGGTGTTGATTCATGTTGAATCATAGAACGGGTTCGATTGGAAAGGACCCTAAAGATCATCTAGTTCCAGCCCCCCTGCCATTGGCAGGGACACCTCCCACCAGACCAGGCTGCCTGAGGCCCCATCCAACCTGGACTTGAACATCTCCAGGGATGGGGCAGCCACAGCTTCCCTGGACAACCTGTGCCAGTGCCTCACCACCCTCGTTGTGAAGGGTTTCTTCCTAGAGTCTAGTCTAAATCATCTCCCCTCCAATTTAAAACCATTAATTTCCAAGTGGGGAGATTTAGTCTGTCAGGATAACAGGCTGCTCTGCTTGGAGCAGCTGGATGCAGAGGCAAAGCTAAGGCACGGAGTAGTGGCCCTCTGCATCCTCAGCAGCCTTGGTAAGAGTGAGCTGTGCTCCATTCTCATGTAGTTATGTTCTCTCAAAGCATTAATAGGAACTATCTAACCTTTTATTTTAAGGACACAAAGAGTTTTCTAAAAATACTCTTTTGAGAACTCTCAGATTTAATCTGTGCTTCCGGTGCTAGTGCTTTGTGTGTGTTTTTGTTGTTGACTAAAAAGTATAATATAACACTTACCAGGATAACCATTGTGGTGTGAAGGTTGCTTTTACCTTAAAGGTGCCCCTGAGAAATGGGAATTTGGCGTCAGGAATTACCTCCTGCTCAGGTGGAGACCTTGTTGAAAAATTCTCTGCTCAGGATTCTAATTTTCAGGCTTCTTTTTTTTCAGGATGTTTGTCCAGGTGTGCCTGTACTTCTACTGCAAATGCTTGTGGCGCTGCCTAAAATTTGTGGTCAGGAAACTAACAGGTCGATGTGAATTGCAAAGAATCTGTTACAATACTAAACCTGGAGCTGCCAGAACTATGAAAATAGGTAACTGCAGAAATAGTTAGTTTTGCATGTCTTTGCACCTTTCTGCATGTGCTAAAAATAGTATCACTTCATTCTTATAAATAAACTGTTAAATGAATCCAATATGAACTTAGCTTGTCTGACATGATGCTTTCAAATACTGTTCTCTTATAGAGGCATCCCTGAAAGGTTCAAAAAGTAAGGTAAGTAAAAGATCTCATTATTCATTATTTTCTATTGTGTCACGTGGAGTTGGTTTGTTTAGTCTGCTGTTTGCTTACCTTGGGGGGGGGGGGGGAAATCACTTTAGGATTTGATATGAATTTACATTAGAGCCATCCTCTACTGAAGAGAAGAGCTCTGTCTGCAATAGCAGGTGATCTTGCAAAGTCAGTCAGAATGCCCTGGGCTCCAGGGACACACATGCTGTGCCTCTGATAGAATAAGGGGACTGCAGGTCATCGTAGAGTCCAAGAGAAGGATGTGCTGTAATTTGGGTTTTCTTGGCTTGATTTCTCATCCTGTATTAGTCTGCAGTCAGTCAGTCACTACTCTATACCTCATTTTTATTTTTCTTGAAAGCAGGGATAAAAGAGGCTGAAGGCAGCAGTACCTAGATAGCCAAAAGAACTTTATTCTCTGCTTTCTTTTCAAATATGTTAATGGAGAAGAGTGTTCATAACCTTATCCTCTCACAGTAGCACTGATTGTGCTAACCCGAATACTTCTCACAAAGCATTTGTCTATATGTTAAGTAACATGGTTCAACCATTTATTTCTCTTTGGTTTGAGAGGCAGTGGTGTCAGAAAGCTTATCTCGGCATTAGTAAAAATAATGTTACACAACTCAGTTCATCGTGGTGCTTCCAAACATACTCCTAGCACAAACAAAAAGGCAGAATCTTATTTAAAAGTCTGCATTTAAGTGACTCTGTAGTTTTGACACTAAGCAGCAGAAAACTCAACTTTTTAATTTTTTTTGGAAGGCATGTTGATTTTTGAACGCTAAACTTCCATAGGCTTCTCCACAAAGTGTAATAAAATGCAAGAGAAGAAAGAAAAATGTTTTGCTGTATTACTGCAACGTGTTGGGTGAGAGGGTGTGAAATGAAGGTCAGCAATTCCAGTGTAATTACGTGGATGGTTTGAGGTTCCTTCCTGAATAAAGCTTCAGTGAGAGTCATCTTCACTGGCACCTGCCACAGAAATGTGATAGACTACAAGGGCAGCATGAAGCAACTCAAGGTTTTACAGGGCTAGTGCTCTGGAAATACCCAGTAGGATTGAATAGACTGGAAAAGTGTGTGTGTGTTTATTGAGTTGGGCCTTCTTGGGCTTCTGGATATCGTATTTTTACCACTGTTAACTTCAATTGAATAATGGCTTCTATGAGAATTAATGTTTCAAAACCTCTTTTTAGCGGCTGCAAACTTCAGTAAGTGTTCACCCTGATGCTATTGAAAAAACTATAGATGACATCATGGAGTTGAAAAGGATTAATCCAGATATAAATCCACAGTAAGTTCATGTTTTCCTTAAAAAAAAAAGGTAATTATCGCTTCCTTGAGCACCTGAGTCCATGGAGAACTGGTTCTCTATAGCTACAGTGACACACAGTTTGAAGATTAATTCTGCCTGTCAGCATAGAACTCTGACTTAAACTTTGCTGTCAAAAAGCTGATGGGAAAATGAATGATTTTTTGTGATGACTGTAATAGACAAGTCCTGAGTCTATTTAGCTGCTTCCTGAATCTTGCTGTCTCAGTATGCTGTTGATGCATTGATTTATGGGGGCTACTTCCCCAGGGATAGAATACCACCAAGGCAGGTGGTCCTGGCAGTAACGGTGATGGGTTCTCAGCAAGCTGCATGCAGTCTTTGAGTAGGGAAGAAATTGTCCTGGTGTAATGGATGTAAACATCATACTGGTTTACCTTTTAAAACTGCCTTTATTTATCCAAACAAGTTCTAACAATACAGCATAGTTGATACTTTTTTTAATGCTACAAGGTGTTAGTGCTAAGAACAGATTGACAGTAAACCATAAAATCTACAAGCATCTGCTTCATAGTCATAGAATCACTAGGCTGGAAAAGGCCTCTTGGGTCATCGAGTCCAACCATTCCTATCTGCCCCTAAACCACGTTCCTGAGCAAAGACTTTCAAGAGTAAGTGATGACACTTATGTGGTTCCCTTACCTCTCAGCCCCTAACTGATGATTTAGATGAGAAACCAGTTGGAGAAATGTTGAGGGTTGTATTATTCAGGTTATCATTCTGAGGTTCACTTCTATTCCCAAACTTTAAATGAATATCCATAAGTTAACTGCTTTTCTTTAAGTGGTCAGCAACATCAAGAGGTAAGTCCCAACATAGTTCTAAGGTCTTGCTGCAACGATGAAACCTAAAACCTCAGTTGGAAAAAGATTATTTTTCTTGTTTCATTACAGCAATAATCCTCATCCCTAACCACCCATCTCCTTCACTGTCCTTCCCTTGCATAGTAGAGACTTAAAATATCCTGGGGTAAGGACAAGGGGACATGTGTCATACTCTATGTGCTTCTGCAAATCTGTAAGCAGTCATTTTTGTTAACATAGCATCTTTACAGAGCTGAACTAGCATCCCAGGGGTGTTTGTACTGAGCTGCTCTTGAAGGCTGTGGGCTACCGTGACCCAAAGAGGAGGTGGCCCACATTAATTTCCCTTTATCAGGGAAATAAATGCTTCTGAAATAAGTGTGTATATTTAGTGGTGGAAGCAAGTAGGTTAAATAGGCAGGTGGTGGCACGTGCAGTCTACATTAACTATGAAAGTGCTGCATAAAATACTCCTGGTTTTGGAATGGCTCCAGGTTTTCCATGAGAAGGAGGTGAGTATGATGAGGGTACAGGCCCTGGTAGGTTGTTCCTGAGCTCAAAGAACAGCCACTGTCAGCACAGGGATGGCAAAGAGATGTGGGGCATCAGCAGCTCACCCACATCCTCTGGTGAGGAGAGCAAAACCTTAATGTAAATAAAAGTGGGGAAACTAGTTCCACCCCATGAATAACATTGTATGGAGCATTTGACTGGCTTTAGGAATACAAAGAAAATGACATTTACACTTCATGTTGTGTAACTTGGAAATTAAGCATAAATTTATTTTTATTAATATAAATGTATTCCGGTTTGTGACTGCCTATAGTGCTCTGGTCTAAATGACTGTAAGCTTACAGAATCATAGAATCCTTTGGGTTGGAACAGACCCTAAAGATCATCTAGTTCTACCCCACCTTCCTTGGGCAGGGACATCTCCCACCAGACCAGGCTGCCCAAGGCCCCATCCAACCTGGCCTTCAACACCTCCAAGGATGGGGTATCCACAACTTCCCTGGACAACCTGTGCCAGTGCCTCACCACTCTAATAGCAAAGAAACTCCTCCTTATGCCGAGTCTAACTCTGTCCCTCTCTGCTTTATACCCATTGCCCCTAGTCCTATCACTACAAGCCTTTGTAAGCAGTCCCTCCCCAGCTTTCCTGTAGTCCCTTCAGCTACTGGAAGTCACTGTAAGGTGTCTTCAGAGCCTTCTTTTCTCCAGGCTTATCAACCTCAGTCTGTCCACGTGTGGGAGGTGCATCAGCCTCCTGATCATCTTTGCAGCCCTCCTCTGGACCTGTTCCAACAGTAGTTAAAAACATTTTGGCTGTGGTCTGGTGATGACTGCAGCAAATGGCATGCAGTCTTATCATAGAATCACCAGGTTGGAAGAGACCCACCGCGTCATCGAGTCCAACTGTTCCCACCAATCTCTAAATCATGCCCAAATTTTCAGCTTTCTCTGAAATGCAACCTTCCTGGAAAACCATGAGGAGATAGCAAGAGAAACATGAAGGAAAAAAAAAAAAAACAAACAAAAAAAACCAGAACAAAACAAAAGAACCAACAAAAAAACAAACAGACAACAAACACTGTAGGTTATTCTGAAAACCCAAATAGCATGAAAATGCAGCAAGAGAGAAATGGCCTAATGATGACATCTCTGGTTCTGTAGAATAATCTCAAAAGATAAGTGGTGAAAATCTCTCTGCTCAGAAAATTTAACAGTGTTATGGAGTAAAATGTTTCAGTATCTCGGACAAGTCAAATGAGGAACCTGTGCAGCCTAATATCAGGGCAGTTTGTGTTCCATAGAGGAGTGTGGGTAGAGATTTAGCTGTGCCCTCCGAATTCATACTAGGCACTTCAATAATTTCAGACATTAAATATTTAAGGGTTTATTCCTTTATATTATTAAATATTATTATGAGCATGGCAGTTGTGTACTGCATTACTTGAATTTACTGTGTTGCATTTGTTATAAAACCTTAACCTAAAACTGAATAAGCCATTGTAATTTAAAGCCTTGGAGGCCACATGTTTGGTGGAGTTTTGGAGGGGTTTTTTTTGAGGTTGTTTTTTTGGTGATGGCTTTTTTTGATGCATCAGGAAATGTAAAAAGGAATCAAAATCTGGATTATAATGAGAAGAGAGCCATTTTTTTAATGCATTACTTCAGGGGTTTGGCTTTTTCATTCTAGCTTTTGTGACATTGAAGCAAAATTAATATTTTTGGTTTTGCTGAGTTTCCTGTAGCCTTCACGCTTTAAGTTCACATCTCTGGTCTCAGGGCATTGTTTGAGAAGCTGCCAGTTGAATGAGGGGAAAGATTCGGTGATGTGCTTGTTGCAAGAGCAAAATGCTGCTGTGTACGATTATGAGATTTCCCTGTAAAAATTCACTCTTTGTATTTTTAAGAAATCCCAAATTTTGCCATCTAAGGCAGGCACTAAATGAGACTGTGCATTTCATGAGGCCTTGTTTAATGTGATTTATTGGAAATTCTCCTGTTGAAATGAATGTATTAGATTATCTATTCATTGATGTAAAGTTACTCAGGTGAATTAACTGGGGATATATGGGGATATATGCACAGCAACATATGTTTGAATTGGATTATGTTGCTCCTTCTCCTTTCCCCTCAGGTTGGGAGTATCTCTTCAAGCATGCCTGCTGCAGATTGTGGGGTACAGAAATTTGATTGCAGAAGTTGAAAAGCTGCGCAGAGAGCCATACGATTCCGAGAATCCACAGCACGAGGAAATGCTTCTGAAGGTACGTGCTTAAGAGGTACCTAGAGGGCATCTTTTATTCATGTCAGCTCCAAACAGCCTGGTTTATAAACGTCTTTAAAACATCTAAGAGGAGGTATTGTCACCTTCCTCCATCGTGTACCTGTTTAAAGATAAAGTTATACAGCACAATAATCTGGTTTGGGTGTAATACCTGCCAAGCAAGCAGCTCACTCCATGACTGATGAATACACGTCCCCTGGCTGGACTCTACTAAGGCACTGGGTACCCATCTCTTGCTGCAGATAACAGCTCTGCACTGAGTTCTGGATAAACAGCCCTATGTGCTATTTCAGTACCTCTTCAGCACGAGAAGCATGTTTCTCCGTCTTAAACAGAATAAACATTTTTCTTCAGTTCCTTGTGTTTTTGAAGACTTTTCTGTATCCCAATGGCAAGCCTCTAACTTTCATTGCATAGGGGGTGGGAGGTGATGATTTACGTGTTTATATTTACCAAATATATTTTCAAATGTAAACAAAATCAAACTATTCTTTAGATAATGCATGCAGCATAGCGTAATACATAGCAATGGGGTTTTACTTTATACTTTCAGCAAAGCCTTGCACTGAAGCAAATAATACAAGTATTTTTTTTAGGAAGGTCATCTTGAAACCATAAGCAGGGGTAAAGCTCTTATATGAGAGAGGAATTGAGGGAATAAAGTGGGCAGAAAAGAATCTAATAGCAAGTCCCAGTATTTCTTCAGATTCTGTTCCTGACCATAGGTAGTGCAAGATGCTTCAGGTAGATAGCAAGAAACATAGAATAGTGACAATGAGCTTATCTGCAAACAAAATGCCTTCTTACAGAATTTTAGAGGTTTTTGTAAACACATACCACCTATTTGGGGCCTTTTTGATTATTTTAAGCAAAAATATTGAAAACTTGAACACTACCTGTGCTTCTACCCCAATCTGACTTTGGCTGGGATTTTTATAGCATAGGATGATGGAGCTGCCTCTCTACTCTGCCTTGCAGTGTAGTGCTTTACGTAAGTTACAGTGGGAGCCTCTGGAAAATTTACCCTAGTTACTTGAGCTTTCACGTACTTCTGAAAATCCCAGCAAGCATCTTACATAAGCACTTACAGATGAAGAAAGTACTTCTAAAAAGCCTCAAATGGCCAAATAGCTCCTGTAGGTGTCTGGGAAGCTGACTTTAAGGTTGTCTCCTTGCTGGGAGGTCAGAGTCTCACCCAGGAGGAGTCAAAAATCCAGAGCTGCCCCGGATGCAGGTAGGATGGGAGAGGTGCACATTCATTTACTGCAGGTGTTTTGCTTTTGCAAATTCTCATGTCAAATGAGAAATATGTCCAAGGGTTTTATTCTGCTTCCAACCGATGCTGGGGAAGAATAGGCCTGTTGGATCTCATCCCTTGTAAGTATTCTGCTAAGTAGTCCCTGCAATGGGTAATTCGAGATCCTAATGTCTATCATTTATTCATGTTTACCAGGAGGGCACTTTATGAATGAGAGAATGATTAACTTAATATGATTGAACTAATGAATAATATTGTCTTTACTGTTGATGGATGAGCAAGAAAGATGCCTAAGATGATTTTAACAATGATATTTTATGCAGCCATTACAAATCAAAATCTTTGAAGTTTTAACCTTCCTAAGGCATTTCACTTTTAATGAAGCAATTTCTGGGTAGTTTATTTGGGAAATTTGCATACAGCTCCTTCCCTTGGATAGGCTTTGTCTAAGTGCATTTCTTGAGGCACCACTCACCAACTCATGTGTTATGGGGAACACCTAACTTCTTGATATGCTTTGGAGAGGGTGCATTTATGATATGGCACATGAGGTGTGTGGAAATGTACTTGTTGCATGTCAATTCAGGCAACTTCTGGGTGCCCAGCAATATGATATTTAGGGACTGAAGTTGCTGGACCAGTCTAGCTAAGTGGATTTATTCCAGCTGAGGATCTGGCTTGTTAAATCACTTTGGTCTTTTATTTTTATGCAAGACCAATGGATGATTCACCCCTTAGTTAAATGCAAAGGTGGAGCATGCTCTTCTTGTAGGGTTTTTTTATAATTTTTCTTTAACATTCTCTGATTTGCTTTTCAGCACTGTGGTAGCCAAGTCAGCACTCTTGATTTATAACCCTTCTAGAGATTTGCAAAAGATGCTGGAGAAGAGATTGCTGCAGAGCCTCAGGGACCTGAGGGCTAATTGCCTGCTGCTCTGTCAGAGATTTACAACCAAATTCCAGCTTGTTCCTGTCTCTGCTTGTGGAGACAGATGCTGGTTTGGTGCACAAAGCATGAAAAAATCCAAGTCCTTCTGTGAGGCATTACAGCAACTGCAGATAAGGTCAGAAAGGCCTCATAGGGCTGAAACATCTGCAATATTTAAGAGCAGTTTTGGATTTCTCCCTCGTCATCCCTGGGAGTTTGATTTGCTTTTATGTTTGAGTTGCCACGATGTTACACGAGAAATTAACTTGGTTGAAAAAGAAGTAAAAAAGAAGGATGTGGAAGTTTAATTATATTTTACCTCTGATCTTCCTAGTTGTGGAAATGCTTGAAGCCTAATTCACCACTGAAAGCTCGGATTTCAAAGCAATGGTGTGAAATTGGTTTCCAAGGTGACGATCCTAAAACAGACTTTAGAGGGATGGGTCTCCTGGGCTTATATAACTTGGTGTAAGTATGTTCTTCTGTGTGTGGATTTGTGTGCCTGAAATCATGAAAAGCAGCGTTACTGGAAGATTTTTAGCAAGTCTCTTGGAATAACTTGGAAGTTTTACAGACTTCATATTAAAAAAAAAGAGAGAAAATTAATTTTATAGCTCAGCATTTTGGGGACATCTCTTCTGGAAGGGGTATTTCTTTTAATATTCCTAATTCAAATGGATGATGCAGCTTGCTAAGCCAACCTTGGTTTTGGTTGTTTCTCTGTGACACAGTAAGTTAACACTCTCTTCCCACAAGAAAGAAATTAAGTATGTTTTCACCAATATCTAGAGCTCCTTAAATGCCCTGGAGTGGGTGGGTGGGACGGTTATGTTACTGTTCAGCTTTCTTGTTTGGGAATTTCATGTTGAATTTCTAGGCAAAACACTTGACATGTAGCCACCAATGGTAGATATCTGTAGTTGGACGACTACTTTGGTTTCTCTTAATACCCAAAATCAAGCAGTCAGTTTACTCTTCCATCTCATGCGCATCAGGTGTTGGGACCGTATCTGTGGTTGGTCATTTGGGAGTCAATCAATGGCTGTTGTTTCATCCAGTCCATTTATCTAGTGAAGGTAGCTCTGTAACTTAGAGATATTTTGTACAATAACCTCTCCTGGGCTAGTGGGTGGAAGAAATGTTTTGGGTTGTGTTTTGGGGGTTTTTTTGTTTTTTTGGTTTGTTTTTTTTACTTTACATATTAAAGGACATTAATCATCCACTGTCTATCTATCCCTCTTCTAGCAAAGCTCATTTGAGGGTCCCAATTCTTGCCTCTGGCTTTGAATATCCATTGGAGATGGATCCCTACCGTGTATTTAATTTCTTAATCTCCTGTGATGACTTTTACCTGTTTAATGAATCTGCCAGGTCAAGAAGCCTGAAGTGCATTCTGTTGAGCTCAGCAGCAGACTCGCTGTTTTAATAAACAGCTGATATTCTATAGGATTTGTGGAAAAGGGACTCTAGCTATGCACATTCACTGCGTGCAATTGTAATTTGAGGCTGCTTTTATCTTTCATTTTGGGCATCTTAGTGTTAGCTTAATGAATATAACACATGATGTGATACTTCATAAAACACGTAGTGACATTTAGAAGGGTGTGTTTGGACAGCTTAGTATGGTTTAAGATGCTTTTTTGTTGTGTTTCTCTAACAATTCACCCTAAAGTACCCTTCATTTTGCAGGTATTTTGCTGAATGGGACACTGAGGTAGCTCAGCAAGTTCTCTGTGATTCTCTTCAGCCAAAATACAGGTAATACTTGAGATCAGAGAAATAAACTTGAGAGGCTACTGTGACTGGTGTGTTTGGGGAGGTGGCTGCTTTGGGTTCCCCTTTTTGTTGGGCATGGGTTTGGGTACTGCCAGAGACTTGTGTTTTCAGGTGCCTGATCCTGAAAACTGATTAAATCCCAGAGGCAAACTTGTATAGTCAATTTTAGAAATAGTTAAACTTAGTGTTAATCGTTTTCACTTAACTTTTAACTCCAAGTGATTTTTTTTTTATTCTTTTTATTTACCTTTCTTTTTGTCTTTTGCATAATGAAGGGAAGTCACTAAGAAGGAACTAAGGTATTTTTTTTCTTTTTATCTTAGTTTTATTGGACCCTACGTGTAAATAAACATCAAACCATACTGCAATTTGGCATGTTATAAACCGAAAGTGTCTGTTACAACAGCAGGAGGTCTATATTCCTTTCTCCGAAGTTAACTCAAACAGAGCTGATGTTGCAATACTGAGTACATCTGAGCATGCTTGTGTATAAAGAATGAAATCAACCTTGCTTGATGTTGCTAAAGCACTGTATGCTAAACCTACTTAGTCCCGGACTCATTCAACAAATTTTGGTTGACTTTTATGTGTAGGGAAAAAGTCTAAGAAGTGCCACTAAGGTCACAGCAGCTGTGACTGACTTCATAATCAAAGGTAACCTCAGCCAAGGATTTGTTAGCACGGTCAAAGAGCCCTGTGATGTGTAGTCACATAGTCTAGCTGCCTTGGCTAGTAATGAGTCTAATCCGTCTAGTTCGATGTCCTGATTGTTTAGAGATGAGGTAACTTCAAATGTCAAAATTTCTGTTATGAACTCTTAAAAAAGAGATTTATTCCATAATTATTGAAGGGAGGCAAAAATGCATCATAACCAGTAACAGAGTAATCAATTGCCTCAAAAGACACTTTTCTTTTTCCCTTGTGTTAAGTATCCATAGAGCAGGTCCACATCTGTATCCTGTTGGAGCTTTTGATCTCCTTAGTATTTTGTGGCTGAGTTCACAATGGTAATTCTATTACAAAAAGCACTTGAAGAGTTGGGGTGGGTGGTGTAAACCAACAGACTTTGAGTGCAAAACACAGCCCTGAAATTTAGCTTATCTAGGGATTTTTTTTTATATATTTAGGTGTTCAATCTCTTCCTGTGAACCTGCCAATCCCACCACCACTAATCCCAATCTTATCTGTGTATTGTGTTGCCCTTGGATGATTTTTATTAGTGCGTACTGACAAACAGGGATTGTCAATGAAGCTTAAGCAGAATTGTAGAAAACAGCAAAGATTTTTGTTTAACTGAACTCTTACGTGTGAAACTCAGCTGTATCACGCAGATGTTGATTATTCAGTGCTGACACTGTGAAGCAAGGAATCCCATTAGTGTTCTTCATTTACATGTTTGATTAGCAAGGGCTGTCTTGGAAGTGCTGTGTGAGCATGTGCCATTTCTATCCTCTGAAAGAGCATTTGGTAGTAGATAGATGATGCTGATGATGCCTGTTGTGTTCCTCCTTGTGTGGTTGCTTAGCAGCCGTGCTGGTTTCTCACATGATTGTGATCAATGTAGTTTCTATTTCTGTTGATCTGTATTGCACTTCCCCATCCTACGTGTGCCACCTTTAATAAGCAACCTTCACTTAGTTTTTGGGGTTTTTTAAATTGATGTTATGCCACAACCCACAAAGATGGCTACAATTTTAGAGGATGAGCATATTAATGTAAAATCATAGCTATTTAAGAGAAGATTTATCCTCACACATGCCCCTGGTAGTAATCAGGTCAGGGTGGGAGGGAGATATTATCATCTTTGATACTTAATAGCAACAGCTTTTAAATACCATATTTATATGCAGTTCAGGGAATTGTTTTTAATGTACTATATCAAGTATAGTCCAAGAAAAGACCCTTTCACACATAGATATTTATAATTTGGGACCTAAACCCTGCGAGGTCTGATTTTGCTTTACTAAGGCAAAAACTCCCACAGGCATGTCCAAGTTGTAGCAAACTGGTAAGGGTTGTTTCCCTGTCTACTTTTAACTGCTGATAAATGCAAGCAGTAAAAACTTGTTTCATTTGAGTAGGTACAGTTAAAGGCTGGTTAGTGGGATATCGGCTGACTGGTTGCATCAGGTAGCACTTCTAAGTGAAAAAGCTGAACAGAAATTTAGTCTAAGATCAAGCAGTTCCTTAAGGTATTCTGCCTCGAGGGAGGGACCTCCTGTTTCCTTGTAAACGTCTTCATTATTGCCAAGTAGTAGAAAATACTATTCCTTAGTTTTGGCTATTGTGTGGTTTCCAATTTGCATGGACATAAAAACTTCCAGAGGACTGTTTTTCATGTTTACGTCTTCAAGTGAATCATGCCTCCAGTGCCAAATGTCACTTATATTTCCAAGAAGACAAAAGGCCTGAATAGTTAAAAGAAATGCAGTGTTTTCAGCTTCTTCTGTAGCTCAGGCTTCANGGGTAAGTTTAAAAATGTTTTTAAAGCTACCACAAACACAACATTGACAATGATGCTGCATGATTGAGGGGAACAAGGTGTTTTCTGGTCATCTCTGTGTACATACTAACATGTATTGTCTTAACTACACCTTCATTTTGATTAAAGATTACAGGAAAAAACAGTTTGAAGTAAGAAAAAAATAACCCAAGATGGCTGTAGCAAGGAGCTTTCTCGCTGTGCTATGAATAGTGCAATGATTAATATCTATTCAATCCTTCTTAACACACAAAGTGATCAAATTTCACTACTTATTGTCAGAGACATGTTCTGATCTGCTTTCAGGCAAGTATAATAGGAGAGAAATAATGCTGATGGGTTTTTGTCTTCTTAAGCAGTGGGTTTGGTACAGCTGCATTATTCATGAGTATGGAACTGGATGTTCCTTATGAGTATATCTGAAACATTATTCAGCTATGAGTATATCTGAAATGTTACACAATGTTTTAACATTGCACTTAATGTCTGGGGTTGGCTTGGGGTGTTTTTTCCCCCTGAAATACGTCAAAGTTGTTGGTTTTTCAAAAAAGGATAATATTTTGGTTTCCCTGATTGAAATAATTGAAAAAATACCTAGGATAATCTACAGAAGGCAACTGTGTTTGGAGGAGGGAAAAAAAAGCACCATATAACAGAACAAGTTTGCTTTTGTTGCTAAATGTCAGTGTGGGACATCATGTTTTCTCAGAAATTAAGAAAGAATTTATGGATTCTATTGTGCCTAAATCTACTTACCTTGATATGTCTTAACAGGACAGGGCTTTGCTTCATGAGTCTGGATTTT
>WAAB01005063.1:0-15314 GCA_013389865.1 Piaya cayana
AAAAAACCCACAAGGAAGAAACATTTCAGCTGACAGATCATCACTGGAAAAGCTAGAAAGCATAATCTTCAGCTCCTGGTTTCATGTGTTACACACCACAAATAACTGGTTTTAGAACTCTTAGTGGCAGCTGCATAGATTCTTTTACAACAGAGCTACTGACAGGTTGAACCACCCTCCAGAGCTCCAGCAAGAAGGGAAAAGAAACTGCATTGAAACACTGAATTCTAGCATTTTAGCTACAGCAATGCAGCTAAGATGCCATCGACATGCTGTACCCCAACAAGGAAGCCAACAATTCTAGTTCAGTTTTCTGTCACCCACCTTGAAGAGAAGCAGAAGGCAGACACTGAACTGCTCACGCCGTGCCTGTTCCGACACAGCAGGAAACCACCACCGCTGGCCAAATTAGTACTGTCTGAAAATCACCATTCTCAATTTCCTTCCCTCTTTCTCCCTTGCCACTGCATCTGCTCAGCACCACATTAGTCTGATAAAAATGGGGGTAACAGAAAAGAAAGAGTGGAATAATTGACTGAAACGGGTGGGTTCACGTGGATTTCCACCTGTCTACAGCATCTTTCAGACAGAAGTGTGAATGTACAAACCATCTCTGCAGCAAACACAGAAATCCGAAGTATTTTATACTAAACTTAAATATATTACATCTACAGAACCAAGAAAGTACATTAAAGCTCCTCCAAATTTTGGCTCAGGCATTTTTGAGATTCAATTCTTTTCCACCCCAAAAGATAAAAGCATCTGAAAACGCTGCCTAATGCATTGCCGTAATTCTAGGAATGCATTAGAAGACTCCGTTGAGAGTTTGTTGGCAGCACACAACATCCAACTCCAAGATAATGTAACTCGGAGGGGCGGCAGCAGCAGGGACGCAGACATTCTGCTAGTCACACCTTGGGCAGCTCTAGATTTATTAACACCAAGAAAGGCCTCGTGCACTCCCTGCTTAAATACATCGCCAGAAAACCTTCATGCTTAACAAAGCCCACCCAAAATTGTCATAAGCCATACTCACTATGCAGTTTATTACATTCTATCATGCTGAGCTGTAAAGCTCAATACACAAGTACTAATGTTATATAAAAGGTTTAAATGGAACCACTTAAGTGTGTGGCTTCATGCCTGTAAACACGGAAATAGCTCAAGCTGCTGGCAGAACAGAAGCTGGTTGGGCCGAGAATCTAAGCAGCACTATGTTACTGGTTAAAAAACCCCACATAATCATAACCTTCAAACAGCCAAATCCTTTCTAGATGGAGAGCAGAGTGATAATTCTAATGATACAACTAATGGTACAAAGGATACATACCACAGAATTGAAGCACGTCACTGTTTTCTCCAAAACACTGGAAACTAAGTCTTACGACCTTTGGAACTGAAAACTATGAGTCAGATTTAACTATGAGTGTTTTGACATCCAAGTGAGGCACCTTTCATAGATCTCTCAGGTTTCAGTTCCTTTTCAAGAAGGATTTTGAAATTTAGACAAATGGCCATTAAAATAGAAGATGCCGTTGCATTTGCATCATTACTTTGCAGTTACATCACATCCACATTCAAATCACACACCTATTTACTCAATTCTTAGGCACATCACCCTCCGAGGGCCTTGCTACAACACTATTAAAGACCTAACAGGCTCTTAGCTGGGATGCAGCCAGCGGGTACCTCAGCATCCTCTCCGCAGCAGCCCAGCTACAAAGCAGCAGGCTGCTGCCTTCTCCAAACTCTCCAACACCACATCCACTAGTGCATCATGCTCAAGAAGCACAATTGGACTGAATTCCACCCGCGTAGCCACGCTCCTTAGCATGACAGCAAGAATTCCATCTTAGCTCAGACTCCACGACAGAGGCCGACTAACTAGGACATCATTTACTGAAATAATCCAAATGAAAACATCAGAACAAACAGTAACTTACTGAAATGTTTAGCTTGGAGTAGCAGACAGACACTTCTGAAGGCTGCGTGTATTTATCACACCAGCAAACTGCAGAGCTCTGCAGAATAAGAGGAACCAATTGCTCCCCAGCTCTAAATTACTTTAGATTTCTTCTTTCCTTCCCCCCCCCCCCTTACAGAAGTGTGTTTTACCTCTTTGGGAGCGCCACTTGTTAGCAAGAACAGCTAAATCTAAGCTTATTTTAAAGCACTTTGCAAGGAAACAGGAATCTAACAGTGAAATTTAACTTGATTCAGTCCAAATAAACCTGGTTACCACTTCAGCTGCTGTTTTACTGGCCTATTACTCCTCATATTCAACCTGCTTCTGGGCAGAGGTTACAGCCCAGACTTGAGCCCTCAAAGCAGCATTCACCTCTAAATAAAAACAAAACATCCTTTCTCTGTTTCCCAGCACACAAGAAGCCCTATTCCCTCCCCTGAGGGTGGAACAAGGAGCATGTACAAAAAACAGCTCCAAGATGTGTTCCAGGGCACCTTGCTCACCATGAGGGAGCAAGGGAGGAAAGAATTTATTTCCAGCCCTTTCCAGCTCAGCCGCAGCTTGTATTGATTTCAGGGAAGTGAAGCATGTCAGGATAACACCTCTGAATTATCAGATTATAGAGTGGTGAATTTGCGTCAGGTAGCTCACAGCTTCCTAGCAACCACGGAAAAACTAAGTTTCCTGATCCCAGGACATCAGTCTGAGATCCACGGAACAGAGTCTCACCCTTCTCAGACACGGACCCCACAGCACCAGTGAGCACTGGGCAGGTCAGTTTCCATCAGCTTTTCACCTCAAACCCCAGAACTGAGACAATTCTTGAACAACAACAATAAGGTTAGCCCTTCGTATTTTAACAATGTACCTGGAATCATGGAATTGCTGAGGCTGGAAAAGACCTTTAAGGTTACCAAGTCCAACCCTTTACTCAGCACAGCCAACTCCATTACATCCACACAGTTTTTTCAGATCACCCAGTCCAACCCCCTTAACTAAAGCAGAGTCACCTTGAGCTACTCTCATTAGATGTGGACACATTCTTGTGTCTCAGACCTGAGGCCAAAGAACAAATTGGCTTTACTCTCCACAGTAACTGTTCCTTCCCTCCAGTGAATGCTTACTTTGATACCAGCAGCTCGTACATCAACAGGCAAGCTTCCCACTTATCTCAAAAAAACAGAAGTCATCACTTACTTGTCACTAGCAAAGTATTGAGAACAAGCTGCATTCCCTGCTTCATAACAGAACAGACTAGATTCCCGATTCTCAGCTCTTGTAGGTTTAGAAATCCACCAAAGCAGCTGCAGAGAATTTTCCTTCTTTGGCTTCCCACCCTTAAAGCTGTGCTACATTCTCAGCTGGAGAGCCCTGAGCAAGCCCTGGAGCAGAGCACAGGCAGCCCTGATCAGTGAACCATAGAGACACCAGGAACAGGTTTAAGGGAAAACATTAACAGAAAGTACAAAGTTCCCAAAAGAGCTTCTTAAACAAGAATACCTCCTCCAGGAGCTTACAGCCACCTCCTCAGGCTTGCAGGGGTATCAGCACACTCACTGTTTTGGGGGAATGAAAACTAAAGAGTTGAAATACAAGGATAAATAATGTTTTACTTAAACCAATTATTTTGATCCTTTAGTTACAGGTGTAGGCCCCATACCGAGGGCATGCAGTGCTGAGATGTGGGTCACAGAGAGAATGCTGCTCCTCAATAGCAGAGTTTGAGCACCACTGCTCAGAACAGACCACACAGGCTCAACATCAACTCCAAAACCAACAGCAAGGCTGTAAAGAAATCAAGTGTGGAGGGGCAGAGACAGCACAGGCCACCCACAGACAAAAGAGGGATCTGAAGCCAGCAACCCTGGGACCCTGTTGTCCTTCATTCAGATTGTCCTCAAACGAGGCAACGGGACAGGAATTTAATCCCCTCTGTGTGCATCCCAATAGGAAAACCAAGTCCTTGCAGGCCAGCACGAAGCCTGACCTCATCATTGCAAGAAACTTCAACATCAGACCAATACTGGAGTCTCTACTTACGAAAGGATTACACGAGTTCCCTCCTTCAGGGAGGGGAGCAAAGGTGAGGAAAGCTTGAACACAATTCAGCAGGTAAACGTTTGTAACTAGCAAAATAAACTATTTTAACCACCACTGGCATTTTAGTGCTACGTAACGCACCACGCACCAGCCTGAGGTAACCCAGAGCTTCCTGACAGCAAACACCTGGATGCAGACACGTAATGTTCTTCCATGATACAAGTAAGGATTCTTGCTGTGGATCAAATCCTCAAACCCCTTTACCAGCAAAACACTTGGCAGAAAGCAAATTGCAGCGCGGTTATTGAAGGAAGTTCTGCTGTATTATCAGTTATTAGGGGAGGGAGGGAGGTAATTTTCACTGTATCCCATCCTTATTTTCCTTCCTTATCTCAGTTGGCTTCAAGCTTTCCCAGGACACAGCATCCTATACACCAAATTCTGTGCACGAGCTCACTCCAAAAGCAAGGCCACGCTCACCAAGCATTTAAACAACACAGAGCTGCCTTTACCCAACGTTATACTTACAAGTCAACAGCATTTAATAAGTAGATGTTCGAGAAGCACCACAGAACACTTCATAATCATTTAAGGTACTGGAATAGGAAGAATATAGTCGTTAATATCTGTTGCAAGAAAGCCTTTCTACACAACCAGGAAACAGTTTTCTCTTCCTACTTATGCTACTTCCTAATTTGCTTCTAAGGACATTTACATTCCATCCTAATGGTGTTTCCAGGACACTATGTTGGCTCGTCAGTGTCTTTGTAGAACGCAGTATCAAGATCTGGATTTTGATAACATCACACCTGTCTGAAACTGCTGCTGAATTCCAAGTTCCCACAATCTCCTGGCACGCATCCTTGCATGCAGCTGGACTCAGTTCAGCTCCAACATAAACAACAGCCTCTTTCAGCCCAGGTGACAGAGCTCAGGATGCGTTTAGGAATTATTCCGCATGGATTGTAACTGCACAGTCACTTTTGGGTTTCAGGAGCTGCGTGCTCCCCAAACGACACCCCCCCCCCCCCCCCCCCCGGCTCAGCTGCTTCCAGTGCAGCAGCTCCAGGATTCCGATGAGCTGCAGTGAACGGCGATTCCAGTGATGTGGCAGATTTCAGACACAGCCACTCCACACACAAACACACACAATCTAGCCAGCAATAAGCTTAACACTTAAGTCACACAGGACCCCAGATTCAAACCCAGAGCTAATCCTTCTTCCACCTGACAATGATTAAGCAATTACAAAGCTTCACTTACAATCAGGTCAGAATCATCCTGGGTTTCTGTATTCCTACAAGGAAACGGGCATTACCAACTCCCTGCTCCCGGGCTACCAGCACAGAAACATGCAGAGCGCTGCTCCCTTTACTCTGCAAACCCCACAAGTAGAAGGATAATTCACTCCACAGGCGGCAGCCCCAGTCAGAGCTGCACATGGCTCAGCATGAGAGCCAGAACTGAGGCACAACAACAAAAAATAGTCAGCTGAGTCCAAGCCACCACAGATCCCAGAGTGAAAACACAGCCCAGCAAAACTCTGGGGCTGGGCTCAGCACCAGAAAGCTGCTCCTCAGTGACTTATATTGCTGGCAGCAGGCACCGCACACCAGGGACAGAATCATAGAATCACCAGGGTGGAAGAGACCCACCAGATCATCGAGTCCAACCATTCCTATCAAACACTAAAACATGTCCCTCAGCACCTCATCCACCCGTCCCTTAAACACCTCCAGGGAAGGTGAATCAACCCCCTCCCTGGGCAGCCTCTGACACTGCCCAATCACCCTTTCTGGGAAGATTTTTTTCCTAGTGCCGAGCCTGACCCTCCCCTGGTGGAGCCTTAGGGCCATTCCCTCTCATCCTGTCCCTTGGGAGAAGAGCCCAGCTCCCTCCTCTCCACAAACTCCCTTCAGGTAGTTGCAGAGGGCAATGAGGTCTCCCCTCAGCCTCCTCTTCTCCAGGATAAACATCCCCAGCTCTCAGTCGCTCCTCTTGTTCTCCAGCCCCCTCACCAGCTTCGCTGCTCTTCTCTGCAGTCGCTTCAGAGCCTCCACATCCTTCTCGTGGATGGTTGATAAGGACAGGGTCACACAACCCTTCATAGCAGCAGATCCTCTCGACTCCTCTGGTCACTAGAGCAGCAGAAACCCCGCGGTTCCCCCCGAGGCAGCCCCAGCAGCGCTGTCACCATCCCGCCCCGACCGACGCGCCCTGTGCCGGGGACGAGGCGGCTCAGCCCGGTGCCGGCCCCGCGGCTCTTCTGGAAGGTTCACACGGGCACACACACACACGCAGCGCCCGGGCCTCATCGCCACCGGGCTGAGCTCCAGCGCGCTCCCCGGGGCAGCCCGCGAGGCACCGGCCCTGCTGAGGAGCCGGAGCGCTCCCCTCAGGCTCTGCCGTGAGGGCCGGGCCCCAGCGCCAACTCCCGAGCTCTCCCTGCCGGGACACCCCGAAGGCTCGAGGGAAGAGCTGAGGACTCCAAAGCTCCCCGAGTCCCTCAGGGCTGCGCCGCGGGGACAGGGGGCGCCCTGGACCCCCTACGGAGCCGGGTCTGCGGGAGGTTTCGGTGACGATCCCGGTCGGACCGAGTTTAACGCCCCGCGGCGAGCCGAGCGCAGCGCCCCGGGCCGGACGGAGCCGCCAGCACACATCGGGCCCGGGACAGGCCCCGCAGCCCCCGGGACCAGCCGCACCGAGACTCCCGGAGCCCCGGCGCGGGGGCAGCAGCGGCACCGGAGCCCCCGGGAGCGGCAGCGGCTGCACCGGCGCTGCCGGCAGTGCCGGAGCCCCAGCCCGGGAGAGGCAGCAGCGCAGCCCCCGAGCCCCCCGCCCCGCTCCCCCTCCCCGTACCGGGCTGCAGGGCGGTCCCGGCGGCGCCGCACGAAGCCAATGGCCGCGGAGCGAGCGCAGCGGGGCAGGCGCGGCGGGGCCGGGGCGGAGGCGGGGCCCGCGGGGCCTTTATAGGGGCGGGCGGCGGCGGCGCCTCCGCGGTGCCTGGGTCGGGGCTGCCAGCGGCTTCACCGGGTCCGTCCGAGGACTCACCGAGCTCCTGGCTGCCTCGGAGACGGCCGCGAGGCGGCGGGAGAGATGCCACCGGCCCCTCCGGTGCCCGCCTGGGCTCCCGGTCTGAGCGGGGAGACTGAGGGGCGCTGAATGAAGGAGAAGCGGGGGGCCCTGAAGACCGGGGGGCGCTGAATGAATGAAAACCGGGGGTCCCTGAAGACCAGTGGACGCTGAATGAGTGAAAACCGGGGGTCCCTGAAGCCGGGGGGCGCTGAATCTATGAAAACTGGTGGGCGCTGAAGACGAGTGGGCGCTGAATGAATGAAAACCGGGGGTCCCTGAAGACCGGGGGGCGCTGAATGAATGAAAAGCGGGGGTCCCCGAGTGCCTGAGTGAGAGCCGACGGTCCCTGCAGAGCGGTGGGGGCTGGATGCCGGGGAGCCCCCGGAGGCAGCGCCTGGGCCGGTAGCCGGTGAAGCGCGGGGCCGCGGGGATGGTGAAGGAGGAGTGCAAAGCGCTGCTGGATGCGCTCAACAAGGTGACCGCCTGCTACCGGCACATGGTGCTGACCATCGGCGGCACCTCGGACTCGCAGAACCTGCGGGAGGAGCTGAAGAAGACCCGGCAGAAGGCGCAGGAGCTGGCGGTGGCCAACAGGAACAAGCTCACCACGGTGCTGAAGGACAAAAGCGTCAGCAAGGAGGACAAGGCCGAGTTCGAGAGGCTCTGGGTGATCTTCTCCACGTGCCTAGAGATCCTGGAGATCGACATGAGGAGAGCGCTGGAGCTGGGCCACGAGTTCCCGCTGAACGTCCCCAAGAAGCACCTGATCCAGACGGGGATGAGCGGGGGAACCTCGGGGGTGGCCGCCAGGGCCATGAGCGTCCAGAACATGAAATACGAGGCCGAGCGCAACATAGACGTGGTGGACCTGAAGGACCTGGAGAACGAAATCAACCAGGTAGGAGAGATGATGTACGAGATGGAAATGAAGGTCAATGTTCCCCAGTGGACAGTGGAGGCCAAGCAAGACCCAGGGGCTGAGCTGAAATCCACCATCAGCGTGGGCGCCTCTTCCATTGGGATGATCTCGGTGGAGGAAAATAAATCCTTCTGCGATATCAGCAAGGTTCTAGCTGGGATTATTTTCACCGCTGTGCTCATCATCGCTATTGTCCTGGCGGTGTGTGTGGTAAAACTCTCCTAGGGTGGTTGTGGGCTCTTGATGGGAACCATCCCGCTCCTGTCTGTCTTTCAGAGCAGTTTTATTTACAAACGGGGCGCTTGGATGAGCCGAGAATTCAAACCTAGCACTTGAAACAACAAAGCAAAACTTCTGCCTCTCAGTATCCTAAAAGCACGATTTGTTTCTTCTTCCTTTTGGAAAAAGAAAAAGGAGATGCAAATCAAATGGGATGTCTTCATCTGCTGGACTGGTAATGGTTAACAACGACGTATCAGGGTATTATCGCTGCTGGCTATAACAGGGATTTGTCTGCTATTAATAGGTCGCTGTTCTCAGAAGGCTGGATTTTTTGTTCTTGAATATGCTCGGGTGTTTGCTGCTGGTCACTGTTTACAGTGTTTGGGAGTAAGAATTAGTTGGCTAGCACGGGTGTTTGAATCGAATACGGGTTTTTTCCCCATGAAATACACAAAATATCTCAGTGGAGGAAAAGGGGAAGGGTGAAACCCCCAGGAAAAGAATGTAAACAAACTCTATTTTAGGTAGGGAGGGGGGGAGCTGGGAGGAGGTTGGAGCAAACAGAACAAGCAAAGTTTGATACCAAATAATGTTTGTGGGTTTCGAGTGGGTTTGGACAGAACCCGACTGCACAGCTTGGCAGAGTGTACTCTGATGACTAATGGCTTTCCAGATCTGGAGAGGGAGAAGGGGGAGCTGCATCTTCAGAAAAATACTAGTGAGTCGTGGTTCTCGTACACGTTTACCACGATTTTGTCTTCCCCTGCAGAAAGGCTGATTCTCGCTACAGGTTCGAGTTGTTCTTTCTGTAGAAGCAAACAGCTTCTGCTGCACAATTCCCTGTGAGCGTAGGAGCAATGAATCTACCCACAGCAGAAGCAGTCATTTCTCAGAGTTTGGCAGACACAAGTGATGTCAAGTTAAAGCAGAACCTTTTTAATGATCCAAAGAGATCCCCTCTCGTCTTGACAGGCAGGGATTGATGCCTGGATTTGTATGCAAGCTCTGGAATTCTTTGCAGAAATCCAGACAAAGCTAAAAATGTGACTTTGTTACATCTCTCATTGGTGTCTAATGACTTATTTGGGAAGCAGGGAGCCTGTAGCGTTGGTCAAGTTTGATGCGTTGCAGTCTGGGGAGGTGAATGAAAGAGCAGCAGTAAAGTTTCCATTGCCTCCCTGTAAGTTTGTCAGCGTTTAAATGTAAAACTGGGAGGACAGACACTACTTCTGCAGAGAAGCTCTGTACCCTTTCAAAAAAAGGATCTCTGTGTTATAGTATTTATCACGTAACTTAAGGAAATGTCTCCTGTTAACTGTGAACACACACTATCCCTTGAAAAATGCTTGGTACATACTTCACTGTGCCATAGGTGTATGATGCACTCCACAGGCAGCCATAAAGACCCTGTGCTATTTGGGGTTTAATAAGTTATTATTCTCCTGCATTGATTATTACAGGCACATTATCAAAAAGTAACAATCAGGCATGTTTTGTGAAGTTACTAGGCAATAGTCTTCACGTTTGTTCAATAAAATTATGTTGACACACTCAGAGACAGCTAATATTTTTGAGTTATGAACTAAACGTACTTTGAAAAAGAGTTTATTCTTTAAAACTTAACTGGATGAAGGGAGAACAAGTGTGTGATAAATTTGAATCTGATCACTCGTAGGTGATATAAAAAATAATGTCAGTGGGGAAAGAGAATAAGTGGAAGCCTGAATTATAGGCTATAGACTTGAAGGATAATGTGGGTTCGGCACATTGGTCCAGTCCAGCTCCATTCACATGGGAATTCACAGTTTTATAAGATGACTCCACATTCCTTTCTGTTGTGTTTCATTCGTTCCATAGAACGTGTTTTATATGTAGTTAATGCGGGTTCGTAGAGATCCCCAGCAGATTTCTAACAGAGTCAGGCCTGCATTTATCGGTGCTACTGTCTCAGTCTGTCTAGGCAAGGTGTAATCACTGTGTGTTGATTTAAATGAGAAGATCTCCTTCACAATCACATTTCTATTTATGGAAAATAGAGGAAAAGCTGCAGGAGAATGTACGTATTTGGATTGCCACCGCTGGTCACTGAGGATTTGTGGGCATTTTCATTCTTTGCACTCTCCTCTCGCACAAAACCAAAACAAGATGAAACCACCATTGCCCAAAAGTGCTGCTGCTTCTTTCAAATTGATAAATAAATAAATTATGTAGATTTGCAGTCTTCACTTTTTTCCCCCCCCAGGAAAGCAGACAGAAGGAGACTGCAAATGCTATTTTTCTAAGTGACAAATGGGAAGTCAAACCTCAAAATACTCTATATTTAAATAACATGATGAAAATGCAAATACTGTCATGCTGATCAGGGAATGGGAATGCTACTGTGCTTTAAGTACAAAAGAAGATGGTCATTTCTTCATTTCTATGTTGTTCTACTTCAGTTCTTTCGTCTTTATTCACAAGATACACACCTTACATTTGCTGTATACTAAAATCTTGAATTGACTGAATCCTGACTTGAATTACTTTGGGTTTGCCTGTGCATGGGTGGTATTTTCTACACTTTGAATAATTCAAATTTGTTACTGTCACTATTTATTTAACTTAAAATAAAGTACATTCTTATAACTTACAGCTTGGCTCGCAGCGGTAATTAAACCAAAAACAAAATGGGAATTGCTTGTCAGTAACCTCTTGAAAAGTTTCTATTTCAATCACAGGACTAAAACTAACATGCTAAGCCCTCTCGTTGCAGTTTTCTTTATATCAATGCACCCTTCTTGAGCTCCCAAAGCTTGTATTTGCTTTAGCAAAAAGAGCCAGAATCTAAGGAGTGTGAGATTTGGGCCTGTGGTATTGAGAGCAGAAATGATCAACCGTTATATCCAGCTATCGGAACTCAGGCTCAATGCAACAACTGATAATTTTATTGAAGGACTTCCAGTCTATCACCATAAAACCCTCAACAGTGTTTAGTTTACTAACAAAAAGAACACAAACCCATCATTAAAATTATTCTTATGTTGCAGACAATGTAGCATCAAGCTTCAGCATTATGGATATGAAATAAAATCAAAGTTCATGTGAATAGGAGAATATTTTTTTAAGTGAATTCAATTATTTGAAAGCAGACTAAACACCTGATGTCATGACCTTTCGGATTAAAAACAAAACACATGCTTACTGCTTGAAAGGATTGGTGATGAGCTTGCTTTCCTTCTAATGCAAGGTTTGTGTGTTTACGTACATTTTCCAGGAATACCCTCTGTTGAAGTGCTAACTGAACTCCCAGTCAACATATTTACCCTTCACAGATTTTCATTATGTAAAAAGTCATTCAGTAAGACCAGTGGATTACAGATCTCTAAGTGCGCTCTCTCAATACGATTATGTAAGTCTTTTAATGCAGGAAGAGATCGGGACAAAACACTAGCCTACACGTGAGCAGCGTTTGCTGTGCTAAGCGTGCAAAAGCGGGGTTGGAAAAGAATAAATTTCATTTAAAATTATCTGCATATGTTGAGGGAATGACAAGACAAGGAAGGAGATAGGCATAGGTAGTAAATATGTCTTCATCTTATGTTAGCAAAGTATGGTTTTGGTTAATTATAGAATAATAGAAAATAATAGAATCATAGATATGATACAATAGCCTCACAAACATAAACTATAGTTTCTCTGAATAAGTCAGTATCTTTTGTCTGGTGTTCTATCCCAGAGTAGAACTGACTACCCATTCTCTGATTAAGTCAATAGAGCAAAAAATATTTCAATTTGCTACATGTTTATATCAATTTTGGACAGGACAGCCCTCTCCTCAATCTGTTTCACACTCCGAGGGACTTTTTGTTGGAAGCAGGTGGTCCCAGAAGGCTGGATTCTCTCATCCATCCTGGCTGCTGCAGTGCTGTGAGGCAACGGGCAATACCGATAATCAGCTCCTGCTGATTAAACCTGTGGAAAGGTGAAAAGTCACATGGCATTTAACCAGCGTGGAGGCTCTTCTTGTCTCTTCTCATACAGCCAAGCACAAGTGTTTCATACTGGAAGCCATGTGACTTGAAGCCACGTGTGCAAATACAAATAAAATTACAGCATCTCTGAAGATCTGTCACCCACAGAGGCTCATTAGCAAAAGCAATTATGTTTGTTGACCAGTTCCAGTAATTTTGTCAGAATATCTACTGCAGTTTTCCTAAGTGCCCACAACTGACCTCTTGAGCCTTCTCAGGGTGGGGGCCTGGGGCTGGTTTTCTTTCATTTAACCACATGCTTTCATTATTTACACTGTATTGCATGACAGTATTTCTCTTGTATTTGCTAATAACAATGAAACGCTCTCACCAAGCCTCTAAAAGCCAGTTCTGATTCCAAAATGGAAGTGACATAGTACATCGTGGCGTGGCCTGTGATTTTGGTTGGGTTTCTGCTGTGCATTACAGTAATCCCTCAAGTCTGGGATCAGCCAAGCCCGTTGGCTCCTGCACACAAATGTTCAAAGCACATACACAGTCGAGCTCGCTGCTGGGTCACAGCATCTGGAATTACAGTGCCTAAAAGGAGGTTGTGGAGGGGAGGGAGCTGGGCTCTTCTTCCAAGGGACAGGACAAGAGGGAATGGCCTCAAGCTCCACCAGGAGAGGTTCAGGCTCAAAATAAGGAAAAAATTCTTCACTGAAGAGGTCATTGAGCACTGGAACAGGCTGCCCAGGGAGGGGGTTGAGTCACCTTCCCTGGAGGGGTTTAAGGTGCGGGTGGACGAGGTGCTGAGGGACATGGGTTAGTGATTGATGGGAATGGTTGGACTCAATGATCCAGTTGGTCTCTTCCAACCTCGTGATTCTGTGAAAACACGACTTCAAACACCATGGGGAATTTTGTAAGAATAGTAAACATCAAAGAACAGTAAAGGCCATACTGCCACACATGATGATTTTGAGGAAAAAAACAGAATTATTTAAAAATTCAAATGCAATTTCTTTGTATGATCCTGAAAAATCTGCATATAAATAGTGTAAACCTTGGTGGAAAACCACCTGAGAAAGGCAGAAACAAGAAAACAAGACCAAAGATATTATTTAACTATTTATACCATATAAAATGACTGAGGAGTAGCCGGCACACCAAACATGATACTTTCTAGGCAACTTAATCCAATATGTTAATCACATCTGTAACTTTATATGCAAACAGACCTCAGTTCTGGGTCCTAGTGGGAGTGGTTGGAATTGTCACTCATGCAGTCCATCCACACTCATTTCAGTGAGAAATCACATGTGTGAAGACTCTTCGTGTAATTAAAAGCTGCAGAATTAGAACCATCATTTCAGTTTGCATAAGCCACGTAATCCATTACGTGCCTGCTGGAAGTAGAACATTTCCAGTTGTTAATACTATCTGTAACCTATTTTTACTGATCTCCTTTAATATGTCGCAATACTGTTTTGTATGGAGGTAGCTATATTTTCCTTATTATTTTTAGCCAATCTATTTAATGGTGCTATAATCATAAAAACATAGAATCATAGAAAGGCTCAGGTTGGAAGGAACCTTAAAGTTCATCCTATTCCATGGGCAGGGACACCTCCCACTGGATCAGGGGCTCCAAGCCCCATCCAACCTGACCTTGAACCCTTCCAGGGATTGGGCAGCCACCACTGCTCTGGGCAACCCGGGCCAGGGCCTCCCCACCCTCATCGTAAAGAATTTCTTCCTAATCTCCCCTCTTTCAGCAGAAAACCGTTCCCCCTTATCCTATCCCCGCACTCCTTGATTAAGAGTCCCTCCCCAGCTCTCCTGTAGGCCCCTAATGAACTCGCATTCCCTGGATTGGACTTCCATTCACATTTTGGACATTCTGTGTGGGAAACTTTACAGTGAATAATCTATTTCGTTGTTACGTTATTTGTTGCTTGCCTATTTATTGATAATACGTGAGCCAAACACTCTAAAAACTTTAGAAAGCCATTTCAAAATAAGCCAGTTTAAGAAGTAATAGCCACGCTCAGTGAAATCTCTTGGGTTTGCTTATACGTAAAACATTTTTTTATATTTTTGAAACCCATCTATGATGAAATTAAGGAATAAAATCAAACACCAGTATTAACAAAATAAAACACTTCCTAAAGTGAGATGTCGGTGCAAGGGACTTTTTCAAGGTTTTGCTATCTGGCCCAAATGTATATCTATATATTTTTTTCCAGGTAACAAGGTAAAGCCTCAAAACAGACAAGTTCTGTAATAACATTTAACTAAAATCCTACAGACTCCTCCCCTGTGGTGTCTGCTAGAACAAATTCAAACAACTCAGAGTACGACGTGTTTAATTAAAGACCTACAATGCTTTCTGCTGTCCGCACGCCTCGATGTGGCATGGAGATAAGGAGATTTCTGCAAGGCCAGCTGGCAGGTCAGCAGGGGTATTACGATTACAAATCCAAGTCCTTGGTCCCTGTCTCTGTGTTGATCCCTAGGGGCTGTGCTGGGCAAGATTCTAGAGCCAGAAAGGGTCATTGGGCACTGGAACAGGCTGCCCAGGGGGTCGTGGATTCACCTTCCCTGGAGGGGTTTTGAAAAGACAGGTGGACGAGGTGCTGAGGGACATGGCTTAGTGGCAGACAGGAATGGTTGGACTCGATGATCTAGGAGGTTTTTTCCCACCTAGTGAATCTCTGATCCCGTGTTCAGTTTTTGGCCCCTCACTGCAACATGGACGTTGAGGGGTAGAGTGTGTCTGGAGAAGGGAACAGAGCTGGGGAAGGGGCTGGAGCCCAGGGGCCCTGGGACTTTCAAAAGACACATTTAAACGTTGTTGGCAACTTGTTCTTGTTCCTCTTCCACCCCTCTTTCTCCTCCTCGTCCTTCTCTTCCCCTCCTCTTCCTTTTTCTCCTCCTCTTTCCCCTCCTTCTCCGTTTTCTCCTCCTCGTTCCCCACCTCCTATTCCTCTTTCTTCTTCTCCTCCTCTTTCTCCTCCTTTCTTCTCCCATCTCCTCCTTTTCCTTCTCCTCTTCCTCCTCTGCCTCCTGCTTCTTCTTCTTGTCCTCCCCTCCTCTTTCTCCTCCTACTTCTCCTATTTTTCCTTCCCCTCCCTTCTCC